>VZTM01036469.1:39729-50944 GCA_013400555.1 Jacana jacana
GACGGGGTGTGCCTGCGCTGGCGGCGGCAGCCGCTCCCGCCTCAAGGTGGCAGTGCCTGATTGCCGCCTTCTCGCACCCTGCGTCCCCGCCGGGTTTTGCTGGGGTTGCATACGTCAGCGCCTCCTTCAGCGTTCGTACCCCGGTCGCTGCCGTTGCCAATAGCGCGGTGGGAACACGGATGCGTTGCTAGACATAGATTTGCGCGTGTCATGATTTGAGGGGCACCTTTTGCTGCTTGGAAAGGCTTGAAAAGGCAAAACCGTGTATTTGCAGGGACAGAAAGGAATGGGCAGATATTGAACCTGTCCCTCAAAGCGATGGGCCAAGTCCTGTTGTTCAGATCATCTACAGTGAAAAATGTAAGTTTTAAATACGTTGTGCGCTGAAAACTTGAGTTGGTCTGTCCTCAGCAGTGTTACAGCAAGATTTCGTGTTGGGATAACATTTGCTAGTGTAGATCTTTGAAGGAATTAACATGTTTTGGTTTATTGTAGTTGCGTGTCATGTTTTCAACATCTGTCTCTGAAGCTGAAACTTCACCTGAGAGATTAATAGCCAAGGTTTTACTTTAAAATCATATGACTTAAGAAGTAATATAACAGACAGTCCGGTTCACATAATGCTGCATCTCTAGCCCACAAATGGGGTAGGGAAGTATGAAGCTACTGCATCTGGGGAAACAGCCCGAGTAATTTTTCTGCTTATTTTGTGTATTATTCAGATGATGTATTTTTAAGATATTTTTTCAGCTTTTCGGTATGCTACCATTTAGAGGTTTCAGTTAGCAGTGCTGCCAGAGCAAAATGTAGCTGTTGCTTTAAAAGGGGTATGTTTAAAGTACAGAAAATAGCAAGTAACGTCAAGGGAGTGTTATCCTTGCCCCCAGTCATGCCATTGTCTCATAGCCTTGGATAAGATGCTGTTATCTATTCAGTTCAAGATGTCTATGATTACTTCCGGGCTGTTGTGCAACGGGATGAGAGAAGTGAAAGAGCTTTTGAGCTAACAGCAGATGCCATTGAGTTAAATGCTGCAAACTACACAGTATGGTAAGTTACAATCTTGGGATTACTGCTAGTATCATTTGATTGCCAACCTCTTATGCCTTTAATAATTTTGTTAGTCTCACAAGGGCATGACAGTTGAGTTTACACTGAGGAGTAACATAGAATTCCACTGAGCCTGCAAAGAAAGCCTCTGTTCGGCATTTTCCATGCTTGTTTTGATTCAGTGGTTTTCATTCATTTGGCTTTGAGGACATTATCAATCAAGGTCAGGATTAGTCACACAAAAAGAACTTTAGTATTTAAAATTAGGTCCCTTGCCTGATAATGTGGTCTTGGCAAAATGCTGAAGATGCCCTCCCTTGACTTCAAGAAGAGACAGAAAAGCATGATAGGTGCTATTTCCTGCTAAATAAGTGTATACTTAGTAAATAGTGCATCATAGAAGATTAATCCAGTTAATGTGCAGTTAAGTAATGAATAAACTGAGTTTCTGATATTATGAGTAGGGCCTCTTAACTTGTGAATACTAACTAGTATCTCTTGTATGTCTACTCATATGTCTGTTTATGCACTACTTGCATAAAATCAGAAAGTTCATATTATTTTAAGCCATATTTAAGTCATAGTTTCTGTGGTAATCAGACTAGTGTGGGTAGACAGGTTAATTTGGAACAGGATTGCTGTGATCTTAGGTAAAATACTGTTGTAACCAGCTGTATTCCAGTTCTCCACTGTTCAGTATGGCATTTACGAGAAGTGGATGCGTGGCTTAGTTTTTTGATCTCTTTATAACTCAGTACTTACTAGAAGCACTGTGAAGAAAGGGTCTTCGAAGTTCTCCTCTGTGAACTTTAGGGAGGCCGTGTTGCAGTGTTCGAATGTTTGACTTTTACACAGGCATTTCCGGAGAGTCCTCCTGCAGTCTTTAGGAAAGGATCTCCAGGAGGAACTTAAGTATATTACAGCTATCATCGAAGATCAGCCAAAGAACTACCAAGTCTGGTAAAACCATGTTTACTTTTTAGTTCCTTTTTTTTTTTGTTTGTTTGTTTGTTTGTTTGTAATTTTTGTTTTGTAAATTGTCTAGAATAACCTGTGGTCATTGATCCTCAAAGTTGTTAAGAGTTGCTTCCTGCGTCCACTTCATTGACAGAAGTGGAGGAGTTAAATGGAGTTGAATCAGTATCGCTGCCGAGGTCCTCTGTAGCAGTTTGTTCTAAACATATAATTATGACATTCTAAAAAGGTCATTCAATTTTCAAACTATCAAAATAAGTCTGATTAAAAAAAATTATTAATGAAAAGGCAAACAAAGACAAACAGAAATTAGTGTTATTTTTTTTTTTCTTTTATGTGCTCTTGGAGTTTGCCTAGCTGTTGTTGGGTTTTTTGTAACAGTATATGAATAGGAATAAACAAAACAGCAATGTTATTATTCTAGCACTACACAATTTCTTCAGCAATATTTTATTCTGCTGAAGACTTTGGTCATAACTGTTAGAATTAGAAACATAGTATTTCAAGTAAACATAACTTGTCTAAAAGGAGGTGATTGTGTATGCACAGTTAGAATTTGTTGTAGTATAAGTATGCATCGTATATTTCTCAGAGCCAAGTGAGACATTTAGTTTTAAATACTTAACTAGTGTATTTTCTTTTAAGTAGTACAGTTGCTGTATGCTGTTTTACTACAGACCACAGGTTTGCAAAATTTTTTTATACTGTTCTAAAAATGTTCATTAGGCATCACAGACGGGTGTTGGTGGAGTGGCTGCAGGATCCGTCCCAAGAGCTTGAGTTCATAGCTGACATTCTTAACGAAGATGCCAAAAATTACCATGCGTGGCAGCACAGACAGTGGGTTATTCAGGTAACGTATCCACAGAACACAGAGTCGTTAAATAACCTGCTGAGGTTGTAGAGTTTTGCTTCTTAAATACAATCTCAATTGCATATGGCTGAGTGGTGAAAAACAGTTGCATCTTTATGCGTGGTAAGGTTAGCTGTATACTTGCTTTTTAGGAGTTGAGTTCAGAAAGGTCTGGTTTCGTCTGCTTATTGTCATGTGTGTGAGTTTAATGATGAGCTAATATGATTGCATGCAACTGAATAGTGTAGCGTGTTCATAGTGCAGTTCCTTTATTTTTCTTTGAACTTTGTGTTGATTTTATTTAAAGAAGTTTCAGTATCTAATGCTCAGAGAACTTAGAAGCAGGGAGAGTGTATCTTTGTCGTGGTTTAGCCTTAGAGGGCAACAAAGAACCACGTGGCAGCCACTCGCTCTAAAGCCCATCCACGGTTAGGAGGGCAAAATCAGAAGAAAAAAGGCAAAACTCGTGGGTTGGGATAAAAGCAGTTTAACGGAACAACAAAACAGTAACAAGTAACGTGGGTAAAGAAGTATGAAAACAGGATTACAATGCCGACCGCTCACCCACTGCACCCGGGACCATCTCCGACCACCAGGCTCGCACCTCCCCCCAGCTTCCTGTCCCCCTCCCCTTCCCGGCCAGCTCCTGTTCCCCTCCCCCTGCCCGGCCAGCTCCCCACTACCCCCTGGGCATGGCTCACATGGGATGGAATACCTGTGCCCTGCTAGGAGAATTAACCCTGTCCCTCCTGGAACCAGGACAATCTTAAAAACTAAAAATTTTTGATTGTGACATTCTCTCTTCCTTCCCTTTCCATAGGAGTTCAAATTATGGGACAACGAACTGGAATATGTAGACCAGCTTTTGAGGGAAGATGTGAGAAACAATTCTGTTTGGAACCAACGACACTTTGTAATTTTCAACACTACTGGCTATGATGATCCAGCAGTCCTAGACAGAGAAGTCCAGTTAGTAATGCTGTTCATGCTAACATTAAGCATTCTCCATTACATGAAACAAATAAATACTTCGATGGTCCATGTGGGCTTCTCTTTCCTGTTTTTAGTGCAGTTTTTGAGCTCACTCTCATGGATAGCAGATCGAGTGCTAGTGTTCATAGAGAGAGGTGTTCAGAACCCTGAATAGTTGAGTAGTACTGAAGCAAACTATATGCTTGCTCTGGGCAAGCTATTCTTATGAGCCTGTCTTCCTATCCTGGTGTTTATTGTGCAAACAAAACTTTTGGCGTTTTATAGTCAACTAGTTATAGGGGAACAACCTGCAAAAAGTCTGTGACACTGGAAGCATGTAGGTTGTGATGTTCACTAGTGTCTTGCATACTACGCTTGGAAAGCTTGGAAGGAGGGGCGCCCTGTGTTGTACTAAACTGCTGTGTCAGTAGTATGGTAGCCACAATGATTTAAAGATAACATGTACATAGGTTGTAGGAAGAGGAATTGCTTTTTGTGAAGAATTTGATACAGCTGGAAAAAGAAAGGAGCTTTCAGGGGCATGTAGTCAGCACAAAGGCAACTACATGCCTTTGTTTTGGGAAAGTGACCTTTGGAAACTATTTCAAAGTCTTATATTTGTAACTGAAGATAAGGTGGGCTTATAGCCATTGACTTCACTAGTGATGGTGGCAAGGGAAGCTGCTTGAATGTTTTTCACATCTTGGACAGCTGACCACAGTTGATAGTTATGAGAGCACGTTTGTCTAAAGCGAAGAAGCAATGAGACGGTACTGCAGATTTTTCAAGTAACTCTTCTGAAAAAAGACTGAGTCTCTGAATAGATCCATTGGTACATTCTTCATAAAGGATCCCAGCCCTTACCACCTTTCACTGCCTTTGCAATTCTCTTTGCAGATTGCAGTAAGCTGTACTTCTCTTTCAGTTCGTAACTTTTCTGCATATTAATAAATCCGAACCATTTCTATGCCTTAGGCTTGCATATTTCAACTTTTTCTCTCCAGAGAGAAAAATGCTGTTACATTCAGCATAATTGGATACCATCTTAAGAATTAGACTGTCTGAGGTTAAGACTTCTAGATGTCTTTATAGTATTGTAGCTGGGCTGCTTGTTGCTTGATAAACTTGTCTTTTTTAACCTGTAGAAAGTTAAAAAGGTTTAGGGCAGGTTTGAGAGGGTTTTTTCAATACTGCTTTAGAACTTTTTGTCAGTATCTACTCTCTGCAGATCAGTTGAATGCCTTGTTATACTGGGGAAGGGCAGAAGGTAAAGTCTGTTTTGTAAAGATGAAATGTGGCTTTGTGACTGTATGGCAGGTGTCATTAGTTGCTTGGCTTTTAGAGGAGTTACCTAACTACTACTACTTTAACAGAACTAATACAGAAGGCTGTATGAGCTGGCAGCTTGACCTCTGCCTTTCTGTGGGTTTGCTTAAGTGCATACTTATGGAAAGAAATCCTGCAAACAGGTGCAGAACACACCCCATATTGACGAAGTTTACGCGGGCTTTGAATACTCTTGCCCTTTAAGTTCCTTAACCATTGGAGAGCATCAAGATGCAAATTATTCCTTTAGCATACCAGGACAGCGTATCATGTTGTTTTTCACTTGGCTGTGGTAACAGTCAACATGGCTTTGCTAAGGGCAAATGCTGCCTGACAAATTTGATGTTCTGTGATGGCATTACAGCATGGGTGAATAAGGGAAGAGCAACTGACGTTAACTATCTGAACATTTGACACGACCCTGTATAGCTTTCTTTTCTCTAAGATGGAGACATGGATTTGAGAGCTGAACCGCTTAGTGGATAAGGAATTGGCTGCATGGTCACATGCAAAGAGTTGCAGTCAATGGCTTGATGTCCAGGTGGTACCCAGTACTGTTCTTCAGGGGTCAGTACTGCGATCGGTGCTGCTTAACATCTTTGCTGGTGACATGGAGAGTGGGATTGAGTGTACCCTCAGCAAATTTGCCAGCGGTCAGCATGCTGGAGGGTAGGGAGGGATGCCATCCAGGGGAACCTGGACAGGCTTGAGAGATGGGCCAATGTGAATCTCATGAAGTTCAACAAGACCAAGTGCAAGGTCCTGCACATGGGTCAGAGTAACCTCATGCACAAATACAGAATGGGCGGAGAATGGAATCAGCTCTGAGGAGAAGGGCTTGGAGGTGTTGGTTGATGAGAAGCTCAACATGACCTGGCAATGTGTGCTTGTGGCCCAGAGAGCCAACTGTATCCTAGATTGCATCAAAAGAAGCGTAGCCAGCAGATTGAGAGAGGAGCTTCTGGTCTGGTGAGACTGCGCTGGAGTACTGTGTCCAGCTCTGGGCCTAAGTAGATGGACCTATTGAAGAGAGTCCAGAGCCCGTGAAGCTGATCAGAGGACTGGAGCATAGCCTCCTCTATGAGGACAGTCTGAGTTTGGGTTGTTCAGCTTGGAGAAGGCTCCAGATAGACTTTATAGCAGCCTTCCAGTACCTAAAGGGAGCCTACAGGAAAGGTGGGGAGGGAACCTTGATGAGGAGGTGTAGTGGTAGGACAAGGGGTAATGTTTTTAAACTGGTAGATTTAGCTTAGGTATATAGGAAGAAATTCTTTACAGTGAGGGTATTGGGATACTGGAACAGGTTGCCCAGAGAAGCCATGGATGCGCATCCCTGGGATTGTTCAAGGCCAGGCTGGATATGGCTTTGAGCAATCTGGTCTAGTGGGTGTCCCTGCCAATGGCCAGGGGGTTGGAACAAGATGATCCTTAAGGTCTCTTCCAACTCTAACCATTCTGTGGTTATTGCTCATAATTTTGAGAATTGTTTCATTATTGTATAAAATGCAGCAAATGGAACACTTTGGAGTTTCAAACTGTTTTCATGATGTCTGCCTCTGAGACTTGCAGGGATTATGTTATGAAATATTTGTGATCTATCACCCAGCTAAGGTGATCTACAAAAAGACTCTGAAATACAGACTCAAGGGATGTATTTGGGGATATCTGAGCACTTTCAGGCAACTTGACTGCATTATTAGTGCTTGCATTCATGACCTGTTATCTTTTTCTCACAGATACACTCTTGAGATGATCACAGCAGTGCCACATAATGAGAGCGCTTGGAACTATTTGAAAGGGTGAGGCATACTTCTCTGTGGGGCGAAGACAATATCTGTTGGTGTTATGCCTAGCTTTTAACTGGAAAGAGCTTGTTATTCTTCATTGTAGTGTTGTCTGCTTAAGCAGGCAAGCAAAGAACTCCAAAAGCGGTTAGTATATTAACCTAATTTCTCCATAACTTTCTACTAAGTTTCCGGCCCTGTTCTTTTGGGAGAATTGCAAGTACTTCTCATGCTTTTAAAAAACTGACCTGTAATGTTACTGGTTCAAAAGCATAGATTAGAAGGTAGTGATGCTTTCAGTCTAATTTCTGTTCAGTTGAGTGTAACTATAGTAGCTTACTACAGTATTAAACTGTATTGTCACTGCATGCAGCTTATTTCCTGCCTTATGTGTATTTGCATCCTTATTTCAAAACTGATATCCCGTCATGTTTTAGCCCCAGTCAGTAAATAACACCACACAGCTGCTCGCTTACTCCCCCCAGCTGGGACTGGGGAGAGAATCGGAAAAATCAGTGAGGAAACTTGTGGGTTGAGATGAAGACAGGTTAAGTAAAGCAAAAGTTGTGTGCACAGGGAAATCAAAACAAGGAATTTACTCATTACTTCCCACTGGCAGGCCATCTCCAGGAAAGCAGGACTCTGTCGTGCATAACCTTTACTTGGGAAGACAAATGCTGTAACTGAATATTCCTCCTTTCCTTCTTCCCCCAGCTTTATGTACTGAGCATGATGTCACATGTCATGCAATATTCTTTTGGTCAGTTGGGATTAGCTGTTCTGGCTGTGTCTCCTCCCAGTTTCTTATGCCCTACCACCCAGCCTATTTGCTGGCAGGGCAGTATGAGGAGTAGAAAAGCCCCTGAGGTCTTAAGCAACACCTAAAAACATCAGTACACTATCAAAAGTATTCCTCATCCCACATGCAAAATATAGCACTTTACCAGCTGCTAGTGAAAAAAAGCTAACTATCTCATCTGAAACCACAGTATCTCCAAATGAAGGAGTCATAACAAAAATGTAATTCTTCAAACCAGATTTTGCAGCATTATGTTTCAAGCCTATTAACCTCTCTTGTAGGATTCTACAGGATCGTGGTCTTTCTAAGTATCCAAATCTGTTAGAGCAACTGTTGAATTTACAGCCCAGCCACAGTTCACCCTATCTGATTGCCTTTCTTGTGGACATATATGAAGATATGCTTGAAAACCAGTGTGATAACAAGGAAGAAACACTAAACAAGGCATTGGAGGTATGTTTTGAGAGCTTGGCTTTATTTCTCAGGGATGCCATCTATTGCTGTCTTGTTTTATCTCCTGATAAAGTGGGATTGATTTTCCTAAGTAGAAGAGGCTGCTTGTTAATCACAGGAGCTCTATGAAGTCTTGAACATGAAACTGAGATAATCACAAGGGTCTTGTGAATTTATGTATAAATAATAACTTGCCAGTTATAAAAGCAGTGTAAGTTTTCTTCACCTGGCAATAAAAGAAGGTTTCTAATACTGCCTGCAGAAGAAAGGTGATGTTTGCACAATCAGAGTTTCCAATGCTGACTTTGTAGCCTGGAAGCACTTGCAACTGGAGAGGTCTTTGTGCAGTGTCAGATTGGTTGCCTACCAAAAACAAAAATGTTTTTGCTAAGAAAGGTATTTCTTATACTAGCTGAACCATATATTGTGTGCATTTTATAAAGATAGTAAGGTTTCCATGGGTGTTTGGTTATAACACTCCAATATCTCGATTTTCTTTCACAGTTGTGTGAAATTCTGGCTAAAGAAAAAGACACCGTGCGAAAGGAATACTGGAGATACATTGGAAGGTCTCTTAAGAACAAGCACAGCTCAGGCACTGAACAGAGCACGCTGACAGACAAGCAGCAGTAGCTGAACACGGAAGAGGACGGTGCTAAGCTCTCAAGCTATTTTGAAGCAGTACTAAGTAGGATCATCAACTAGTTTAAAACCCAGCATAGTTTTCCCCTGCTGAAGCGGTATTGCAGTGAAAGAGGAGTGTGGTGCTATGCAGTGTCAGGTTGCTGCTGGTGATAGCTCTAGGCAAAGTTATTGCCTTATATTATATAAAGAAATAAATAAAGGCTTAGTTACTGAAATACACCAAATAAAGGGTTTATTTCCTAATAGTTAATACGTAGACCTATGTATAGGTACATAGGTATAGCTATATTTACTCTTTTAGCTAAACAGGTACATAGCCACATAGTTAGATATACCTAAATAAGGTATATAGGTAAACTGTACCTACTTTTTATAAGGTACTAAACCACTTTCTTATGCCCTGGAGTATCCACTCATGGTTCCTAACAGAGTCACATCAGATGCAGTAATGGCTGCAGATGACTTAGTTTAGTGGATATAAAGTAAGCAGCTGGTGGTTAGTGCAAGTAGGCACTGCAGTTGTTGCTTTATGTGGTAGCAGCTATGCAGCACTGACAGCACAAGCTATTGCATGCAGCTAACATAAAGTGTCATTTTGTAATACAAACAGGTAACTTAAAGCATTTATTTTTTTTTTTAGCTTCTTTTGGTCTTTAGATAAGCATAGCCTATTCTTCTCACATGCTAACAGACATAAAAATAACATGTTCCCTTTTACGGGTATTGGATTCTATTGAATTGAGATGTCTTTTGTCTTCTCATCCCAGAAGCTTTTAATACACTTGACATATTCAAGCGAATCCTTGAATTCTTAACCACAGAGTCAGGAAAAAATGCTTCGAGAATCCTGAAAGATCTGCTTAGTTTTTTCTTGGAATTCTGTTCAGAAAATCAGAAATTGTTTTTCCTTCACCCTTTGTAACCAGACCAAGCTGAAGTCATACGTCAGAAGAGATGATAACTAACTAATTATATTACGTATCTTCACTGAACTGGAAGGGAAGGAATGGTTTTATTCGGGACCTGTTCGCATTAAATGTCTTAACCTTGTTGCTCCTCTACCTTTTCCATGCATATATTCAGCCAAGAGTTATTTTCCTCCCCTTTGTGAAAGAGAGAAAGTATCTGCAGTACAGAACTGCAAAGGGTGTGTTTACTGTCATTTGGATTGGAAGGAAGCTCTAAAGTTCTCTTCAAAAGGCATCTCAGTTTTGTGGTAGTCAGCCATACTCAGAAGTACTAAGCTGGAGAGCTGGGAAAATGACGGGCTGCTCAGCCGGGTTGCAACTGCAGCTACCAAGCTTTTAATTTTAAAAATATGTCTGAGACATAATCTTTTTCACAGAAATGGAGGAGTTGTTGCAAAAAGGATCTTACAACAGGAAGTGTTACATGATTTTTAACTGGTAGGGATTGGTAGTGACTGCCTATGGTCACGGGAAACACCAAGCTGATCTCTTCTAAGGGTTCATCTGTACAGGAAAACTTACTGTTGTTACTGATTGTGTGTAGTGATGTGACTCTTGTGTACAATTTTATTACTGAAGAGCTGTACCTAAATGGAAAACTTGTGTATCTTCTGTATCTTCCGCTTAAAACATATCAATTTGGAAAATTTGGGTAAGACAATGTTTGGCTGAATTTTGGCAAGCCTGTTAATGTGGCAGTATGGCATGTTACTTCTCCCCAGGCACCAAATATCCTTCAATATTTAACTTTTCTTGTAAAAAACAAGCTCTATTAATTATGTCAAGTTGAAAACTTTTAATGCTGTATGTCAGGCTTTTAGTACAATATATTCTAACAGCAAATGGTAAAAAATTGCATTTCAATGTAAAAAATACATTATTTTTGTTATATAGTGGGTCTTTTCCAAAATCCCTGTCAGTCTGGACTGGTCTGTATAATTCTGGTCATGCATAACATTGCCATTTTACAGCACTCTGTACATTTACATGAGTACACTCTGTATGGGTGCCTACTTAGTGCAGGCGAACGGTAGAGGTAATTTGAAGCAGAGNTATGAACTTTCAGGACAAGACCTCCAAAACTGAGGGTGCATGCACCATGAGTACTTGGCATGAAGAGCCCATACAAGCTGCAACAAATTTAGCTCGCAACCACACCTCAGGATGTCTAGGTATCTACCATCACACAATATCAGGGATTGGAAAGGAGCTTGAAAGATCATCTAGTCCAATCCCCACATCAGCTGTCCTGTGTAAGCTCGTGCTCTGTTACGTGTGTCACCCATCCACTGTAGCTCAAGAAGCCATGGGATATAAGCCAACCTAAGGTTTCAGCTTCGGAAAGTTAAAACTTTTGCTTTATAATTTTTCTGCTGCTGTGCTGCAGGGA
>VZTM01036470.1:0-12717 GCA_013400555.1 Jacana jacana
TGAATTGTCAAAGGAAATTTCACATGCATTAACTGCTCAGTAACATCCATCCCATGTATTTAATTATGTACTGGGTTTTGAACCACCATCTCCAGAGCAGCATAAAAAAGTTTTCCTAAACTACTGTTCCTAGACATTGCTGTGAATTACACATCTAAAAGACTTGGAGTTTTACAGTCTGAGGCCTCACCAAGAAAGGACCTAATATTAATATATTTTTATTCCTCTCCTGGCAATATGTATTTGCAGTAGGATAGACTTCACCCCCTTCCCTTGAATGTTCAACCAGTCTAGTGTTCCAAGTCATTCAAGGTTCAAAGATCACATATGCACATCCGGGGTTGTTTGATGTTATTTCACTTACCAGGCTAAGTGGAAAAAAACAATGTGGTAAAAAGTTAGGGAATCTGTCTCTGGCATGATGAAACTCATTTTAATCTGTGATTTATAGGCCCAATATTAAGGCAATATTTTTGTGATGTGACTGCTAAGTGTTATGAATCATTAATGTTACGAAAATATCATCCATTACTAATGCAAAACAGCTTCAAGCAAAGTGGAACTGGAACCATAAAAAAACAAACAAACAAACAAACAAAGTCTTTTAGGAATTTTAAAACTTGCTGCTTTTCAATGATCAAAGTTTGAGCTTCTTGGTTCAACCCTCTCATACGCCATTTCAGGGTTGTATAAGGTCATTTAAATTCTTGGTGAAATAATTCACAGACACAGCCCGATTTCTCAAAGTCAACTTCTTTCTGTTCTTCTGTCTTCTGCTGGTGTGTGTGAACTCTACAAGCTAAGAGCATAGTGAAATGGTAACCCAGTTTGTAGCATCTGCTCCGAACAAATTGATGGCATTGATGCAAAAGGTTTATTGGATGCAGGAGGGTGTTGCAAGGCCACGTATTTGCAGAGTGTGTGTTTATGTATATTTAAAATTAATACTCTCTGCCACACAGGACCAGAAAGGCAAAAGGGAGACACAACTGCAATGTAAATAGAAAACAAAGAGTTTATGTTTTCCTAGAGCTCATATCATTGATAGAGACACTTGTAGATCATAGAATGGTTAGAGTTGGAAGGGACTTTAATGATCATCCAGTTCCAACCCAGATTGTTCCCTTTTCCTATATGTTTCGTGGAGATTTAGCTAGTGAAATTATATTTGTGATTCTGTTTGTTCTGTGGGCTCATGGTTTCCTATATGTGATGAAATTAAGACAAGGTAGCTTGTTTTTTCCTACTGTAGGCAAATGACGTAGCAGTAAAATTCCCATGTCCAGTACATCTCATTGATTGCATTTCTATTCCATTTTTCTCTTTTTTTTAGACAAACACTCTGTGTATAAAAATATATTACTGCAGATTCTGTTTTCCAAAGCATTTTAAGTAGCTACTTATTATGATTTAATTTGAGAGACTCCTGTGCCTAATAAGCTTTCCGGTTAAAATCCAAGCTCCAAGCTTTCTAAAAGCTACGTGGTCTACATGCAAAGGCTGTGTAAATAGCATCTGAATAAAAGGCAGGGACACACATTAGGAGCTGCCAGAATTGTGTTTGTTGTGGCTGCCCTGCTTAGATGCTGCCTGCGCAGCTTGAAGTACAAATGTACTGATAGAGTAGTGCCAGCTCAAGCGAAAAAGATGCCAGCAGAGAGAAAAGTTAGAAGGGACCATAGAAATGGGTTCTAGGAAGTGTGTGTATCCATTGGTAGAGGGGTGAGAGTGAGCTATTTCATATATGTGGTTGTGAAGCAATTGTTTGCTTCTGGTTTTATTTGGTGCAGAAATAGAGAATCGGGTTCTTAGATTTAGGATCCAGCAGATGATACACCAGGGGAAGTTCAATTGGATATTAGAAAAAATTTTTACACTGAAAGGGATATTAAGCATTGGAATAGGTTGCCCAGGGAAGGGCTGGAATCATCATCCCTGGTGGTATTTAACAGCCGGGCAGGCACGGTGCTCAGAAATACGTTTTTGTGATGGTTTTGTTAGTGTTGGGTTGGTGGTTGAACTCCATGATCTGAAAGGTCCCTTCCCACCCAGCCAATTCTACAATTCTATGATACTATGATTCTACTCCACATTGTTTTATAGAATCATAGAATCATAGAAAGGTTCAGGCCGGAAGGGACCTCCAAAGGTCATCTAGTCCAACCTCTCTATAGTCAGCAGGGAAACGCCCAACTAGACCAGGTTGCCCAGGGCCTCGTCCAACCTCATCTTGAATATCTCCAGGGAAGGGGCCTCAACAACCTCCCTGTTGGGCAACCTGTTCCAGTGGTCCACAACCCTCAGAGGAAAGAACCTCTTCCTTATATCCCATCTAAAGCCGCTCTTCTCCAGCTTGAAGCCCCTCGTCCTGTCCCTGCAGGCCTTTGTAAGCAGACCCTCCCCGGAGGCCCCCTTCAGGGNAGGCCTTTGTAAGCAGCCCCTCCCCGGAGGCCCCCTTCAGGGACTGGAAGGCTGCTATGAGGTCTCCCCAGAGCCTCCTCTTCTCCAGGCTGAACAAGCCCAGCTCCCTTAGCCTGCCCTCGTAGCAAAGGTGCTCCAACCCCATTATCACTTTTGTGGCCCTCCTCTGGACCTGCTCCATCAGATCCATGTCCTTCCTCTATTGACTGCTCCAGACCTGCACACAGGTCTCCAGGGGAGGTCTCACCAGAGCAGAGCAAAGTGGCAGAATCCCCTCTCTGGATCTGCTGGCAGCACACCTTTTGATGCAGCCCAGGATGACTGCCATGGGCTGCAAGTGCACACTGCCTGCTCATGGCCAGCTTCTCATCCATCAGCACCCCCAAGTCCCTTTTCTTAGGGCTGCTTTTCTAAGACCTCATCCTCTGGTCTGTATTGAGAGTGAGGATGAGAATCTGCTGCACCATTCTGACTGCAAAATTGATTCAAAGTTTTTTTCTTTGTTTTTGTGGTTTTATAACCTAATACGTTGCTAAGACTTTATAACTGAAACGCAGTATGGTATAATACAGCAGGAATGTGCATGTGGCAGAGTGGCTGTTTTGTCCAGAAACTTTCCATGAGAAAGATGAATGTGGGGCTCCAATGTCTAGCAAACTATCTGGAGAACGTCTATTCAAATGGGAAAAAAAGGGTTCTTAATTCCTAGTTATGGGCCAAAAGCCTCACTGTCCAGTTTTGTTATTTGGTGGGAAAGTGCATGTTTGTATTTATCTGCTCTGAGCAGCAGATTATAGTTTACTCAGAGAAATTGAAAGTAATCAAACATATGTTAATATCCGCCGGCAAAGATTAGTGGTTATTTAGAACAGAAAGTCCTAAGGAAATTGGAAATAATAATAGAAGTTAGATTATTGGCTTTTTTAATTAAGTATCTGTGAATCAATTTCATAGGATCATAGGATGGTTAGAGTTGGAAGAGACCTTAAAGATCATCAAGTTCCAACCCCCCTGTCCTGTTGAGCAACACCTCTCACTAGAGCAGGTATATTTATTTTTGGTGTAGGTATAAATATAATTTATTGGTACACTGAAGCATTCAGATAGCATGGCCCTCACAAATCAGCATCTATAGTAAGTCAACTAAAGTATAAGTACATTAACAGTGTAATAAGGATTTCAGGGGATTTCAAACTACCTTTCTCTTTTTAAAATTTTCCTTTGTGTCTTTTTTTCTCTTTTTTACTTTTTTCCCCGTTTTCTCTCTCTCTCTCTCCCCTCCCCCCCCCCCCCCTCCAAATTAGTAGTAGAAAACATTATTAGGGAGACAGATGCCATTAAATTCTATTTTCTGTCACATAAATTTCTGCAGTAGCACGGTTTAGCTCAGAGACAACAAACATCAGGAAAACTGGAAGAATAATTTGTGCAATGAAAATAAAATAAAATTTAAAAAAGGTAAATAATATACATTTGGATGTGTATGATAAAATGAATGGCCGAGATGCTTATTTTTTCTTAAATAGGAAAAAAAAAACGAAAAAAAGGTTGGGCTTTTTTGGACAGAAAGAGTTGTCAAAAAGATTTTGAGTTCTTTTGGAAATAAAACCACAGCTGGCAATTTAATCTCTCTCTGTTTACAAATACATTTTAAAGGCTGGAATAAAGTCCAAAGGTTCTAAAAGAACTTATCACCTTAGATATTTCCATTAATCTAGGGAAATGTATCCCACTTGATCCTTTTTCAGCTGTAATTGTTCCTTAGGGGACAGAAATGTCTTCATTAAGTAAGAAGAAAAGTGTATAGGAAAGGGAAAGAGTACTGTAATATGCACACTTACATGGTAAGACTGTTTATGCAGTTTTTTAATTTTCTGTTACACAAATAAAACACAAAAGAAGCTCCTCCAAAGACGAAGACCTAGGGTATTTTAAAAAACAGTTTACGAGGGGTATATAACAAACTCAAAATTGCTTGGTGTCTAAAAATACTGTTTTCTAGAAGATGTGTTTTAATCTTCCTTCTGGGAGGGGAAGGTCTTCAATTCATGCATTCAAGGAACTGTCTGGAAAACCAAACTGGTACCTTCTGGCCAGAGAAATTGAGTCTAACTATTTTTCCTGAGGATGTTTTTGGGGTTTTTTT
This sequence comes from Jacana jacana, assembly GCA_013400555.1. NCBI lineage: Eukaryota > Metazoa > Chordata > Aves > Charadriiformes > Jacanidae > Jacana > Jacana jacana. The sequence goes on from VZTM01036470.1 coordinate 4,568, forward strand.
GTTTATCAAATAAATACTGACATCACAATGCCTGCAAGTCATTGAATTAGTGATCATTGTGGAGGCTTAAATGTGCATCCTGACTGATAGCATCAGGTTCTTTCTGACAAAATTTGAAGGGTTAAAGTAATGAAGCCCTTGATGTAATTTGTCTAGGAGATCGATAGGAAATATTAAATGGATTTCAGTGAATCTTGGCTGAGTCAGCCTGCTTCTAATGCTCTTGCAACCCACGTTCAATCATGCTGGTTAGTGAGACATTGATTAGTGTTGAGAGACTAGAGATGAGTTGAAGGAAGTGTGTTGGAGGGAAGTCTGGTTGGAACAGAGGAGCTACTGGTTTTGGTGAACTAAGACGACTGATGCAGATCTCTCCGAGGCCTTGAAAATGTCTAGCAAGCAGCACGCTATTGGGCCACGAAAGTAAAAGTTGGCCAATCAAATGGCTCCCATTCCTTGGGTTACTTTTAGATCATGTTAATAAGTGAATGACAGCCCTTATTTGCTCCTAGCAATCACATCTCAGAAAAAATATGCACGGGTTTCATTTGTGCAATTATGGAAAGTAACGGACTTGAAATTCAGCTAGAAACAAAGTGTCAAGTCTTCCCGCTCAAGCTGACAGATCTCTAATCAGTTGTCATCTTATATTTACTTTAAAAGACTTTATCGCAGGATATCGAATATTTTGCCAGGAGAGCTGATAGCTGTGGACTTCATGCCATTAATTTGTTGAGAACAAGGTGGTAATAAACTAAGTTCTAGTCTTTTGAGGGGCGAAGACTTTATTAATAAACTCAGCAGAATTTTAACCATCTCTTTTTTTTGAAATGTTATTGAAGGTGTCATACCAGTTAATTAATTGAAATAAATACTTGATATTGAGCCCTAGAGAAAATGTTGGTAATTATTGCAGCTCAAAATTTAGTATTCACTTTAGAGTTTAATTAACAGCATTATGATTTGTGTCATAGAACAGCTCTAGACCTTGCCATTTTCAAGCTAAAAACCTCAGCAGTGCTTTGACAGTTTCGGTGCCAGACAAAGCTCCTGTGACTGGTTTGTTCAGACAAATGGGAGAGATCAAGAGCACCCATTGTGGCTCTGGAGGTGGAGTTTAGGTATATGTTCCTAAGAAACAGTTTCAGAAAGGTAATCTTCTGCTATCTACCTTAGTTCTGCGACTGTGCTTTGAATTGTGACATTACCTATGAACCTAAGTTAAGATACAGAAGCATTTAGGCTGGAAATCCATGCCCTGGTGACGTCCAGAAATAAGTTTGGAATGCTCCTAACACACATCGACTCAGCATCTAGCCTAAAGTCAGAGTAGAAACCACAGTCATTTTCATTCAAGCATGGTTATTGGCTTAAAATCAGAGTTGAAACCATCGGTATTTTCATTCAGGTATGGCTATTGGAAGCCATAGGTAGGTAGTATATTTAGCCTAAGGGAATTCAGCTCCAGAGCTTCCAGCTTTTCTTGTTGAACGCCATTGTCACCCTCTAGCTGTGTGCTGGGCAACCAGTGTCAAGAGTTCCTGCAAATGAGAACCAGAGTGACGTTGGCTGTGTAGCCTGTTGAGCATTCAGCTAGGGATGGAGCTCTGCTTTCTAAAACCTGACCACGGGTCCCTTCCTCCCCTTTTGGCTGCATGTTTACCTTTCAGCTGAAGAGGCAGAACATGTTCCTCATCTCTCCCAAAATCAATAAGAGAACACTCACGTTGACATTATTTGGGAGGGAATCGTATTAAACGCTCGAGTTTGAACAAAAACATGATGATTTGAGCTATTGGTTGCATTTAATGGAAAACAAAGTCAGAAAGTGCTACAAAGTTCCCTAGTCTGGGATACAAGTTCTGTACTTAAATTAAGCGAAGCCACCACACATTTTGTTTGTGCGACTTTCATCTTGGTAACTCTTACTGCCTGCTTGTAAACCAGAATATTTCCGTGACACCATTTCAATTTGTTTCAAATCTTGCAGGGGATCAGGACTGAGAAGGTCACGGCAGACAGTATAATAAAGAAATGTAATATTGCAAACTGTCATAAACGTTCTTGTTCCCTGAAATCTGCTGATACAGCTTTCTGGAAAGAAAATGTTCTGTTTGAAATTGGTGTGCGTAGCAGAGCTCGGAAGACATGTACTTTCAGAATAAGTTAAATATGTCTAATAGTGAGCCACTATGACTTTTCACAGACAAACGAACAAGTCTGAAAACGTCTGGGTTTGTCTGAAACTCTTTTCTGTGTGTCGAAATATTTCCACACGTGATTCACAGTATGGGAAATTCAAAATATGTCTTTTAGTTAAGCATTAGAAACTCATACATTTTCACAATTGAGACACATTTGGTCCGTAAGAAACTATTTTCCTTGCTAAGGATTGTGCAGGTACTGATAGTGAGTCATTTGGGAAGGTATTGTGAAAGGCCATGTTCTCAAATAAGTCTCTTTACCTGCAAAAGGGTTGTGTATGTGTCTGTTACAAGCTGTGGGGTGGTAAGATATCCTGCATTTCAGAATGCATGAAGCAAAATTCTTCTGATGTTTATAGCCTTTAAAATAAATTGTTTCAGTTATCTTAGAATTGCTTCCTGCCGAGAAGAACCTCATAATTAAAAACAGAGTGTAGGATAGAACTGCAGAGCAAGTGCTTTGATGTGTTGGATACCTGACAGATTTTCCTGAGATAAGATGACCTATAGTTATTGATAATACTTTTCTTTCTAAGCCAGATTTGCAGAACTACATGGTGTAACCTTGTTTTGCATTTCATTTGATAAACGACAGAACATGAAGCACAAAGGGGAGGTAATTATGCTCTCTGGAGTAAGTCAGGTTTACTGTCTGGGATGGCTATTCAAAACACTACATAAACTTCATTCTAATTGCCTTCTGTTTAGGTAAAAGTTGATTTCCTTTAAACATGAATGGTTTTGGTTTAAAAAATGTTGGCAAACTTTGTAATCATGAATACTTCTTTTATGTTCTTTTTAGCCCTCTTTTTGCTGTCCTGAATAAAAAAATTAAAAAATAAAAAAAAAAGACTTCCAAAATCAAAACACACCCGACAACATCCTTGTAGGACAGAAGAAAGTTCAAAGTAGAAATTTTAGGATGTGCAGTACACAGTTGTAAATGTTCCTTTGTATTTTGGTCCATAGCAGACAGAAAATCAGTGGACACCACTTTTAATTACTTGAAGTAAGTTTTCCCATTCTGTAAACCCTAGTTTTGCTCTTTTTCCTTCCGTAATCTCCTGTGGTACAATGGCCTTCGATCGTCTGTTGGTTGTGTTCCACCAGCAAGTAGGCACATATAACTTGCAGTTTGTATGTTTAATAGGCTGAAACATAATATTTGCAAAACAGCAATGATATATCACAGCAGACACTTGCTTTCTTCCAAATTATCTTTTCCTACAAGTTGTATACTGAGTTAATTGAAACATTACTCCCTGATTAAGGATTAGGTCAACTTTCTGTTACAGTCATCCTTTTGCACCTTGTGTTAACATCAACAAGCAGATCATTGCAGTTTCAAACCAAAAGTTTGGGGAATAAGGCCCGAATTATTTTCTTTCATCAGACTAAGTTTCTGGGTTAGTGAACTTTCAGAGGTGTGAAGCAAACCTGGTAGGGCTTCATGCCTCCATATGGCTCCATAGGTACCTTCAGCTTCATTTTACGTGCTATTTCTTTATAAATTAGTACTTGTTGATTTCCTAATGTTCCTTTGTATATGTTTTTATTTGATGGAGTGTTTGGTTCAGTCTTGCAGTATAAATCACTCACCAAGAGATGCCAAAAGCGTCCTGGTCTCCAAAGCCTTATTTTTTCAGACGACCATTAAGCTGAAGATTTAGTTTTGTTTGTTTGTTTGTTTTAATAGTGAAAACAAAGAACTTCTGAGTGAGACAGAATATAATGGCCTGGAAATGTGTTTCATCAGTCCTCTTCAGCCTCCTTTCTTCCAGATTATTTATTCAAGCAACCTTCAGAGACTCCTATATGGAATAAACTGTACAGTCTCCTTGAAGCCTCTTTCCATCACCTGTAAATTTAGAGTTTTTGAGTCAGGAGCACAGTTCCCTCTCTGAGGTACAGAAACTGCTCTCAGCTACGCCAGTTTAATTACTCTTATGAAAGGGGCAGTCTTGCTTTTCCTCTGGAGTTCCACTTAACCTGAAGCTCATCAGTCAGAAAAACGCACACACTGCAGCTGAGCAGCTTTGCACTTTTGAGCTGAAAAATACATTCTACGGTATCCGTATGACAAACTAGAAACAAACAAATCTTTAAACTGTACTTTCTGTCATGGTGTTTTATCATCTTGTTATATTGTATTAACACTGTAACATGAATAGTAGAGATGCAGGCAATGCAGTAAAAATTTTGCCCTTATGGCCAAGAGGGCCAATGCCATCCAGGGCTGCCTAGGGAAGAGTATGGACAGTAGGTCGAGGGAAGTCATTCTCCCCCTCCACTCTGCACTGATGAGGCCACAACTGGAATACTGCCTCCAGTTCTGGGCTCCCCAGTTCAAGAGGGAAAGGGAACTACTGGAGAGAGTCCAGCGTAGATCAACAAAGATGATGAAAGGATTGGAGCATCTCCCTGATGAGGAAAGGCTGAGAGAGCTGGGGCTCTTTAGCCTGGAGAAGAGAAGGCTGAGGGGAGACCTTATTAATGCTTATAAGTATCTGAAGGGTGGGTTGAAGGAGGATGGAGCTAGACTCTTCTCAGTGGTTTACAGTGATAGGACAAGGGGCAACAGGTACAAGCAGGAACACAGGAAGTTCCATTCAAATATGAGGAAAAATGTCTTTCTAGTGAGGGTGATGGGGCCCTGGAAGAGGCTGCTCAGGGAGGGTGTGGAGTCCCCTCCCCTGAAGGTTTTCAAGCCCTGTCTGGATGCAGCCCTGAGTGATGTGCTCTGGGCAATCCTGTTTCAGCAGGGGAGTTGGACTAGATGATCTCTAGAGGTCCCTTCCAACACTGAAGTTCTGTGATTCTGTGATCATCGTCTATGTACTTATTTGAGGAAGATTTGTTATCTTTTTTTGGACTGTAAATTATCTATGAGTACTGTATACTATCGGTATCAATGTCTTAGAAAAGAGTTTAAAGTTGTATAAATCTCCATCTGCATCATAATAGTTAATATGTAAATCACAGAAGTCACAAGAGACCTAATCTTTTCTGTCTGTTCAACTGAAATTATGAGTTCCTGTCCTTGGAACAGACCTGGATCACACATTCTATTTATCTCAGATTCATGGCATGCCACTAGCTTTACTTGCTGACTTTGAATTCGCACTTCTCACCGATGAAATATTAGATTTGAAGGATGTCAAAGTAGTATGAGGTCAGTCTCTGAACATGCAAAATATTTGTGCTTTTTAGAAATTTAAATGAAGTTGGATTGACCAGCCTTCTAAATGCAATGTGCTAATGATGTAGTGCATCTTGTGATGCCTTAGGTGTACATTACCTTTCCTTGAAATCCTACATAAAACCGATCCTTTGAGAAATTCTCCCAGACATTCATAATTACAGCCATTGCTCACTCCTCTGGCAAGTTGGTGTAGCTGATGTCTTCAAAATAATTTAAAAAATCCTAAGGGAGTTTTCAAAATACAGATTATTGTAGGAAACTGTATCAGCTTTATTTTGCAGAATAAGAGATGCCTGCAGATAGACAAATATTCATAGACTGAAGTAAATGAGAGACTCTAACAACTGAGAAGTTAAATGATATTTGCTTTTTATAACATTAGCAAGGAAATTTTCTTCCCAATCTGCTCTTTCATCCTTCCCCATCAGTTTTCTGTTGAGAGCAGATTCCTTCCCTCCGTATTGTAACAGATTGCTCTGCAAATCTTAGTTCCTGTGAACCTCCCTATGAATAAAAATGTTGTAAGTTAATAGGAAGAGTTGTTCTCTTATAGCACGATGAGTTACAATAAGTCTTGTAACTCATTGTATCTGTTACAATACGTATTGTAACAGATTGCTATTTTGTTATTCCAGAAGAAGATATAATTATTTTCAAATAGTTTCAACTAGAGGCAAGATACTTCTCTGTTGAGTTTTGAACAGATGGTAGTGTAAAATACGTTAAGTCCATAGAATCACTTAGTGACAGGCAAAAATCTTATAATCTCTTGGAATGTAATTGATACGGCATCTCTCCAATGACTTGTGGGTTCAGTTCATGCTCTCAGTCATAAAAGCAAAGAAATGTAATTCTTTAATCTTTCTTTGGATGCAGTGTCCAGCATTTTATATGGAAGAAAATCAGATCTACCCAGCGATTCTGGTAAATCGCTTTGAATCAGAGTTACACATTTACTTAAGGATTTAGTTCTGAAACAGATAGAAGAGTTGGGCAAGTCTTTGTTATCCTCTGGCAATTATGTGGATGGTACTCGCACCCTGATAATACTATCTGTAGAGAGACAGAGATATGTATGTGTGAGACAATAAATCCGGGGATGGGGCAGGGGGGAACGATTCATATTAAGTATTGAACTATGTCAAAGACGAGAGAACAGATTTTATCTGGGAAAGACTGACATGAGAAATAGAGGTGTAGAAAATACAAGTAAAACTCAGCCTATTAAGTCTGATCCCTTAAAGGAAAAGAAGGGAGACCTGTCTCTCAACAAATATTTCTTGAAGCATGAAAATTGTTTAAAGGGCATCCTAATTTATCCAGTTCACAAAGCTATCTGTGATGGCAGGAAAAGATTTTTTCTTGAAATGGATGCCTTATTCTCTTCCCCCCAGTAGCTGTTCAGAGCCTTTTGTCTATTTATATTCATTATTGTTGCAGTAAGAACAGTGCTGGTTTTCATTATTTCATTGGCATGAGAAGCCCTGATTCAGTTTTGCTGTCAATTTTGACCTCTTTCTGTACCTTCTCTACTTTCAGTGACTGAAAGCATCAGTAAATAGAAACAGAGAAAACCCTGTAAAATACTTCTGCAGCAGCACAAAATAAGTTTAAGAGCATCCAAGCAGTTAAGCAGTTGCAGTTCATGTCTATGGTGGGGCAGAACACGTTGTTTAGCTGTCTATTGCGTTGCTACATGTTTAGTGAGTTTTCACATGCCTGATGGGAAATAGACGTGAGAGTATACATAAATAGTCTAATTTTAAAATAAAATAATAATTCAAAATTCCTTCACACAATTGATTTGGTTTTGGTTTTGGTTTTTTGTCAAAATGTTCTGAGACTAGGTTGATTTTTCCATTTACTTTCCATCTGTATCACTCAAAAGTAAACACATAATTTTCAACTCTTATCTATCTAGCCACTCATCTCTGATTTAAAAGAGACTATATCTATATATGGCCATGCTTTACTGCTCATTTTAATTAATTAACCTGAAGCATACATTTCATAAAGTAGTCACTAGTGTTCACTGCTGTGCACTGTGAGCTTATCCGCTATTTTTAGTCTAGGCCTAATTTATTGGATCACTATCAGAGACACTTTGTTTGCAAAGGGATATGAAACATCAGCTCTCTCTGCTGCTCGCTCATGTCCAAGGACCATGAAATTACTCAAGTGTGATGTCCACTTTCTGGTCGGGCTTCATTTAGCTCTGGTAGGAGCACACCTATTCTCTTTGAATAATTCCCCTGCAATAATTCCCACCTCTGAAAATTATAGGGGTTCAGGTGTTTGATATTTGGGCACACAATCACTCGGCTCAAGTTGCAGCTTCAAAGTTTAGCCGAGTAGAAACCAATTCTACCATCTGATAGTGAATCTCCTATATGAATAAATTAGTTATACTCCAGTGCACGATGTTTTGCTTTCATGAGACCCACAATCCCAACTGGCATCTCAATTATGGTCTCAGAAGAGAACCAGAGACACTGTGCAGAGAATGATCTTCAACTGAAAATTTTTCATTCAGGAGAGAATATTCTGAATGGCCTGGAAGGAAGACGACTGTAAGTCCTGTATGAGCTAGCTGTGCCCCATGTGGGGGCAATAGTAGGCAATGACCATTTCATAAAAGGAAATGAACGACGTATACAATACTCGTCTGAAATAATAATTGACAAAAATAGCAAAATACCCCTACCCCTTTAACAATCCTTGACCTTCAAGTCAGGTAAAATCTG
>VZTM01036471.1:440-77285 GCA_013400555.1 Jacana jacana
TCACAATTTAAGAAGGATGTGAAGGTCCTGGAATGTATCCAGAGGAGAGCAACAAAGCTGGTGAAAGGGCTGGAAGGAGTGTCTGTGAGGAACAGCTAAGGACCCTGGGCCTGACTAGTTTGGAGAAAAGGAGACTGAGAAGCAAACTCATTACCCTCTACAGGTTCCTGAGGAGGGGACCTGGAGAGGGAGGTGCTGAATTCTTCTCTCTGGCATCCAGTGTCAAGACACATGGGAATGGTGCAAAGCTGTGCCAGGGGAGGTTAAGATTGGACATGAGAAAGCATTTATTTACTGAGAGGGTTGTCAGACACTGGAACGGGCTTCCCAGGGATGTGTTGATTGCACCAAACTGTCAGCCTTTGAAGCATTTGGGAGAGTGCTCTCAGTAATTCGCTCTAGTTTTCAGTCAGCCCTGAAATAGTTATGCAGTTGGACCAGATAATTGTAGGTCCATTCCAGCTGAAAGCATTCTCTACTCTGCTCTTTCCTGCTCACCTCTCTAGATTCCTAAGGGAAGCCCAGGGAGTGCTGACACAGTGTTGACCTCTGCTTCTGCTTCACACTGTCAAAGGGAGATGAATCCCATTCAGAATGACTTTTCTTCTTTCTCTCTGAGCTGCCCATTGATGCAAAAGCCTCCAGGAGGGTCTGGTGATGTTGTTGGTGTGCTCCCTCACTCTGAACAATGCGGGATGTGAAGAGGGTGAAGTAGTGGTGTGCCTGTGTTGCTCCTGTCTGTGTATGTGAGCAGATGTTCCTGGAGGTTGACAGATTGTTCTCTTGCCTTTCACAGGGCCCAGCCCAGTCCAGGATCTCAAGGCAGAATATGTTGGTGTGACTTCTGTCAACTTAGCATGGACAGTGACCGACTCTGCTTCCAACTCCTACACGTACAGGATAGAGGTTGCAAATGGCACCTCTGTTTGGAATGCGACGTCCAATGCCACCAAAGTTGAAATTATTGAGTTAATTCCTGGGACATTGTATAATTTCACAGTATTTGCAGCAGTGAATGACAGTCAGACGGAAGGAGAAGGTGTATCCATAGCCCTGTATACAAGTAAGGAAATGGTATCTCTATTGCATTGAGGGTTTGTACCAAATTGCCATGCTTATTTTCTTGGATTTCAGACTTTGGACTTTTTCTCATTGTAATGTTGCTTTGCTTCAGGTGCCTGTGACCATGACTATCAAGCAGTCTTAGGTAAAAGGGAAAAGGATTGAGATTATGTGTTTCTGCATGTGTGTGTGCACTGCCTATAAATCAGTTACTTCATCAGCTTGGTTACTCAAGGCTATGTAGGGATCTAGTTGCTACAACAGCATGACTTTCTCTAGACTTGAGAGCTGAATGGGCCCCCTGAAATGCTTATGAGAGCAGTTTATCACAGTGTGTACCAAAGGACATGACATGTAGGGATGTGATGGCCAGGATCACGGAGGCTTTTTGTTCTTGAAGATGTTTAGCTCTTTGCAGAGTCAACAGCCTGGGGCTTCTTTGGGCTATGAAAGTGTCTAGAACCAGACTATTGAGTGTGGTGCCATTTTTATCGTTTTTGTGCCATGGCGCCTTTTTATAAGCTCATAGGGACAGATGGGAGGAGAAGATCTTTTCTTTGTGACTAGCTCAGGTATGGAAAGGAAACAGGCAACTTACTTACAAAGCAATTAGAAGCAGTGTGTCCTAGAGACGCTGTTTAGGTGAGCTTATCTATGTTGCTGAGGTAAGTCTTGGCTGCCTAATGTTGGTGCTGAATCAGGCTTGCAGACACAGCCCCTAATGGTGGGTCAGCTGTTGTGCAAGCAGCCGATTTACATCTACTATTCTTGGGGAAATGCTGGGCTGAAGGGCTTAGATTAAGACTTGTGGGTACAGTTTTGAGTTAACAGACTAAGGTCACCCTGCACTTTGCTTCCTTCCCTGATTTCTGTCTTTTCCTCTGTCTAGAAATCCACTGTTGAAACAAATAATTTGAGTATGTGAAATGAAATAAAGAGAATATCCTCGAGAACTCCTGTGGCCTCTCCAGAGATGCCTCAGCATGAATGTCTGAAACTGAGCATTGGTATCATAGGAGTGCTGCTTGGCCACAAGTAATGCTCATTCTGTGTGGAATAGAGAAACGTGGCTGTGGCTCTTCTTTCTTTATTTCTCTGTCTTTACAGATTGTCTTGCCTTTCACAGGGCCCAGCCCAGTCCAGGATCTCAAGGCAGAATATGTTGGTGTGACTTCTGTCAACTTAGCATGGACAGTGACCGACTCTGCTTCCAACTCCTACACGTACAGGATAGAGGTTGCAAATGATACCTCTGTTTGGACTGTGATGTCCAATGCCACCAAAGTCAAAATTATTGAGTTAATTCCTGGGACATTGTATAATTTCACAGTATTTGCAGCAGTGAATGACAGTCAGACGGAAGGAGAAGGTGTATCCATAGTCCTGTATACAAGTAAGTCACAGTTCTTGCAGCTCTGTTCCTGGTGAGGTGTATTTAGCTGTGTAGCTCAGGGCTCTGCCTACCTGTCTGAGGGTTGTAATTTAGTACTGTTGCAGGCAGAAGTGATGTTTTGGTCCTAGAGCTTGGCCAATCTGCTGTGCATGGCATATTAAAGTGCTGAAGCAATGTTGCCCTGGTAGAAAGCTTTTGATGAGGTTGGTCCCCAAGGCTGACAATGCTGAGAAGAGATTTTTCCATGAGAACCTCTATCTTCTAAATTTGGTAAAGGGGCTTGGTTTAATTTCCTAGAGTATGGGGGTCTCAGACCTTTACTTTAAGGGGGTCTCACACAGCCTTTATTGCAAAAGAGGGACTTTGGTGATTTGGGGACCCATAGGTGCCCTTAGACTGCAGCAGGAGAGTGAGATTTAGGCAACACTAGTTCAGGGAAACTGCTTTGGCCATGCAGCACTTTGCTGTGCTGAGTATCAAAGGTCTTTACATGCGTTGTTGGAGAGTCCCTTTTAGAGCTGGCCTTGTAAGGCTGTAGCCCAGCCTGGTCATTCTGCAGGATGTATTTGAAGGGAAACAGGTTCCTGTTCTTGTCATTTGTGTTGTGCTGAAGTGTAGGTGTATCTGCTCCTACCTTTGGAGTTAATTCCCAAAAGTATCTCCTGTGCTACCTGACTGTGATGGCTAATAGCCCTGTTTTGAAGATGCACAGAGAATAGAGCGCTGCAGAGAGGGGTTTTGGAGGTGGTCTCTTTGCCACAGGAGAGAGCTCAGGGGACGAGGGTTGGAGAAGGAGCAGGGTGCCCGGATCATCCCTTTCGATTCTATTCTAGGGATATTTGATGTTCTTTACTTTTTTCTGTACAGAGAGGCACTGCTTTCCCATCTACTGTTTTTTTTGTCCTTCCTGCCTATCTCTCTATATTGCCAGGATAAACTGTGGGAGGGCTGGCACCATGGTCACCTGAGCTCGTGCTTTTGAATGTGAAAGGAATTTGAATCCTACTTGAGCTGCCTCTTCTGTACTTTTCTGTTACACAGCCATTGATGCAAGAGCATCCAGTAGCATCTGTGATGTTTGGGTGCTCCTGTCCTCTCAATGATGAGGGATGTGAACTAGTGGTGTGCCTGTGTTGCTCCTGTCTGTGTACGTGCGCAGATGTTCCTGCAGGTTGACATATTGTTCTCTTGCCTTTCACAGAGCCCAGCCCAGTCCAGGATCTCAAGGCAGAATATGTTGGTGTGACTTCTGTCAACTTAGCATGGACAGTGACCGACTCTGCTTCCAACTCCTACATGTACAGGATAGAGGTTGCAAATGATACCTCTGTTTGGAATGCGACGTCCAATGCCACCAAAGTCAAAATTACTGAGTTAATTCCTGGGACATTGTATAATTTCACAGTATTTGCAGCAGTGAATGACAGTCAGACGGAAGGAGAAGGTGTATCCATAGTCCTGTATACAAGTAAGTCACAGTTCTTGCAGCTCTCTCTGTGGTGGGCAGCACACGGCTCTGCCTGCCTGCCTAAGGGCTGAGAGAGAACACTGTGACAAGCAGAGGTGCTGTGCTTTGCTTGCCTGCAGTCATAGATGCTAGCGCAGAAGAGACATAACATTCCTTGTTAAAAACAAACTAAAGCAAAAACCCTCAAAACCAGCAGTTGTTGAAGGTGGTCACCAAGGCCTGTGACAAAATGAAGAAGCTCTTCTGGAGAACTTGCGTCTCTGGCATGGAATTTGTGGGGGCAGTTTTGCTGCCTTCAATTCTTGGAGGATGAGGCCTCAGCCACTTATTTAAAAGGACTCCCACACAGAGAGCATTGGGTCGAGGGTGTGTTTGTGATTTGGGGTCCTGTGGTTGCCATTGGGCTGCCAGCAGGAGAGTGAGCCTTAGGTAGGGCAAGCTCAGAAGCCTGAAGCATGGCGAAAGTGCAGGGTGCCTGCATCATCACCTCTGTTCCTCTTCAGTGATATTTGAAGTTCCTTCCCTTTCACTATGCACAGATACACCACCATCTTTTTTCTGCTCCTTCCCTTGCAACCTTTCCACCCACCTCTCTGTATTGCCAAGCAAAACCCCAGGAGCGCAGGTGGCCTGAGCTTGTGCTTTTGAATGTGAAAGGAATTTGAATCCCACTTGAGCTGCCTCTTTCTTATTTTTCTGTTACCCAGCCATTGATACAAAAGCCTCCAGGAGGGTCTGGTGATGTTGTTGGTGTGCTCCCTCACTCTGAACAATGCGGGATGTGAAGAGGGTGAAGTAGTGGTGTGCCTGTGTTGCTCCTGTCTGTGTACGTGAGCAGATGTTCCTGGAGGTTAACAGATTGTTCTCTTGCCTTTCACAGGGCCCAACCCAGTCCAGGATCTCAAGGCAGAATATGTTGGTGTGACTTCTGTCAACTTAGCATGGACAGTGACCGACTCTGCTTCCAACTCCTACACGTACAGGATAGAGGTTGCAAATGATACCTCTGTTTGGACTGTGATGTCCAATGCCACCAAAGTCGAAATTATTGAGTTAATTCCTGGGACATTGTATAATTTCACAGTATTTGCAGCAGTGAATGACAGTCAGACGGAAGGAGAAGGTGTATCCATAGTCCTGTATACAAGTAAGTCACAGTTCTTGCAGCTCTGTTCCTGGTGAGGTGTATTTAGCTGTGTAGCTCAGGGCTCTGCCTACCTGCCTGCTGTTTGAAATACAATATTGTTTCAAGCAGAATTGCTTCCACAGCCTCCTTACAGTTCAGATTAATGTGTGGAAGAGGGTTCTGTGGGAGGTTTTATTGCCTTCCCTTTTTCTGGATGACTCTCTCAGGTCCTTATTTTGAAGGGCTCTCACACAGAGTGCATTGTGTGCCTGAGGGACTTTCCCCCGTTGGTGGGGGCCATGGCTGGACCTGAGCTGTGGGCAGCACTGTGCTGTGTGGCTCTCGGCCTCACTGCTCAGCTCAGCTCATCAGCAAAGAGGAGAAGGTTGAAGTGCTCATGTGTTACTCATGCCTCATTGTGGCCATTTCCCCCCCACCTTGTAAATGCGTGCTGCTGTGTCCTTTCCTTCAATTTTTCCCGTTCTATCTGAAGTGCTGGGAAGCTGTCCCAGAGCTCCTCCATTGGATTTCCAGAGGTGCCCCAGGATGAACCTGTTAAGAGAGTCTCTGGTACTGTGAAAGTGCTGCCTGCCTACTTCTAATGCTCAGCCTGTCCAACAAAATGTGGAAGCATGGCCATGTGTTTTCTGTCAGTGTTTGTCAGCAAATATTTGTGAGTGTTGATGGAGTCTCATCTTGACTTTCACAGAGCCCAGCTCCGTTTTCTATATCTGGGCAGAGTATGCTGGTCTCTGATTTTTCCCATGGAGCACAGCACACTTCTTAGTACACCTACGGAACAGTGGTCCAAACTCATGGTTCCTCCTCTGGAAACCAGACATCCAGTGTCACCAGAGCTATTACAGACAGAAATCCGGGAATCTTCTGTAATTTGAACATATGTGTAGGTGTAGGTGACAGTGTTACTGAAGGAAAAGAAATATTTGTGAAGTCGGTAGAAATAAGCCCCAGTCAGTCACATCTATCTCTTAACTAAATTTGTTTCTTCTGCCAAACAATTCTGATTCTTCTTAGCTTCTTAAAAGAATACCCCTTTTTAATAACAAAGTAATTTAACCCCATGAATTTTTTACTTCTATATTTGGAAGTACCAAATAGTTCTTTCTCAAAAGAGGAAATAAATTTGCTGTGTCACAGTTGCGTAAGTTACAAGAGTTTTGGTCTTGAAGGCCAAGTGTTATAAGAGGTTTAGTCTAGAGGGACTTCTCAGTGTTATTGATACTTTTTAAATACCTTATTGTATCTGTTTATAAGGTTGCAATTTTTATATTGTGTTCTGTTACACAAACTGACACGTTGTAGTTGCTGCTCTTAAGGATGGCTACCACTGTGCTCTTAATGCATGGAGCTTACATTCCTTTTCTTATTTGTTGTCCACCAAGAGTTTGACATAATTTTACAGAATTAGTGTCAACCTTACACACTACTTTAAAAATGCTCTTAGAGTGGTATGTTCAATGGCTGAATGGTTTTTAGAAAACATTGCTGATCTTGACAGATACTCAACCAAAATTTTCTGAGTAAACCTCTGCAGAGGGGTAAGCTCAGAACAGATCTGTGTACTTCCCGTGCTAAGTCCTTCTCTTCCTCGTAGGGTAGCACGTCTTTGTAGGCAGTAACTTCATCTTTTTAGAAGGGGAAAGAAATACTGAAGTTTTACAAACATTTATACACAGAACTTCCAAATAGACAGCTTTTGCTGTTTACCACAGTACTTGATTTCTTACTTTTTTCTTTTCTCCTGTTTTTTTTTTTTCCCAGCTCCTTTGCCAGTGAATTCATTTCGGTGTGAACCAGTAGCCAATCAGTCTTTCCTAATGCTGAAGTGGAAATGTCCTTTTGGTAGTAGTTCTGACTTCAAAATTAAAATATGTAAAGATAATTGTGAAGAACAACAAATTCCATCATCCTGCACAGAAGAAGGATCAGAGCAAACCACCCAAACAGCACATCTGGATTATTTCAGCACCTATAACGTTACTATTGTAACTCTTTCAAACAGTTCTCAAAGCCTTGCAGTACACACAGTGTGTAATACAAGCATTACTGGTAAGCATTAAGATTTGGGAATGAAAGATATTTGTAAGAACAAAATATTAACTTCACAATTGCAGAATACCAAACTTGATGTGCGGTACTTTATCAGCCTACAGATGATGAATAAAACGCTACTCTCATGCAAAGTCCAATGGGACACATGATAAATATGCATTATATGAAAAACATTTTCTTGTTTGGATTTTTTTTTTATCAGTCATTAAGGTAGTAAAAATATTTCTGTTCACAGACCCACCTGGTCCAAAAGACCCTCCTTTAGTTAAAGTCATCAGTCACAGCTCATTGTCTGTTCAGTTCTCTGATTTTGACTCAAAGCATGGACCATTAAAAGCCTATGCAATAATGATCACAACAGAAGAACAAGGTAAGATACTATGATATTATCTTGTGGCTATGTGATAAGGTTTCTCAGGCAGCATTATGTTTTAAACTCTAAATAGCTGTTAATTGGACAAAGAAAAAGCTGACTCAGTATATTCAATCACCTTTCAAAAGCATACCTTGCTTCCTTGAAGCCACTCCTTGTTTTCAGAAGGCCTCTGTTTTTACTCAGCCTTTTCCAGCCTGACTTATTCTTGTATAGAAGTCTGATATGTATTATTGCTCTGCTTTTGCCATCTTGATTTGCCAGTGATTCCTGCTGCCACAAGATTGTATAGCATCCTTTTTTTTTAATTTTCTTTTCTCCCTCATCCCTTTCCCCACTCCCCCCCTCCCTGGAATAATTTCCAGAGCTGGTAATACAAGCAGCTTTGGAATGTGGGACGGTTTTCTCCCTTTTCCCCTCCCATCTTCAGCTGGAAAGTATTGGTAGTGAGATATTTTTAAAAAAACCCCAACAAATAGAAACAAAAAAAACCCAAAACCAACAAAGCCCACCCTTCCTTCTGCTTTTACTTAAAACACTATTAACTGAGGAAGAAGGGGGTGCAGGTGGAAGGCTTGAATAGCGGTGTCAGCATTACATGCCACTGGAGGTTCTGGGTCAGGGAAATCTAGAAGGTAGCCTATCAACCTCACCTCTTTAAAGCATCAAAACAGAGAAAGGCCTTTAATTGGTGAATGTCAACCTCTTGTGCACAGCAACAGCTCTGCTTGTACCTTCAGCCAATCCTGTTTAGTCTTGCTAAGATTCAGTGTGTTCTTCTGTGTGGTTTTGATTGCAAGATAATCAAGAAAGGGGACTTTCAGGGTGTGATTGGGAGAAATTAGGAAGAATGCCTATATTTATAATATAGAGTCTGAGTGCTTTGATAGCAGAAAACCATCTTTATGGCCAAGTATCGCTTCAGCTTTATGGTGTGAAGATAGCATTAATGTGTTTGAGATGTGTTTCTGTTTTAGAACAGACAACCTTAACTTTCAGATAGACAGAGGGGACTTTATTCAGTTGCATAAGCAATGCTGTCTAAGGCTGTTTGAGATGTCCTTGAGTGATACTCAAGACATCCACAGGCATCCTGCAGATATAACCTTTTGTACATCCTTTTGGATACTTAGGGACCAGACAGGATATATAACATATCTTCAATAGTACTGAAGTATTTCTAGGAAACTGAGTGAATTGCAACCTCAGCTGCATTCAAGGTAACCAAACTAGTGCTTTAGAAGAGCTATCTTGCGCCCTGTTCCTGCACAGTTACAGATGACTGGAGCTTTGCTGCTGGTGCCAGATCAAACCTTCTCTACACAACTGAATAAAGCTTACTGGAGCTTTTCCACATTCCAGAGCTCCTGCAAGGCTTTTCATTTTTGAAAGTGAATTCAATACTACACCTGCTTTTAGAAGTTTTTTAGCTTTGTAAAGGCAGTCAGTAGAGAGCAGTGTATGCAAACTTCAGTCAAAGGAGCAAGATTCCTCTTCCTCCTGCAACAGTTTGAATGTTTGCATCAGTTTGCTTGCTCTTGCTTTGTTAGACAGCTTGTCATTTGAGCTTGTTTATTACCCCTTAAGTTACATATGCTTCAACTGTATATTCCACACCAAATTTCTAGCATACGTCTTCTAGCAACAGACGGTGTAAAGCGATACTGTTCTGCAGATGGTGTCCTGTTGGTCACTGACTGAAGTAGCTTGTTCTTTGCTTTCTGGACGAGAAATTTTGGATCGCTGTTTTGTCCAAAGCTTGTCTGTGTCACAAGAAGGCAGAAATTAACGCTTTTGCCCCTTAAGTTGTAGGTGTGAGACTTCTTGTAAGACCCAGCAAGTAAGTAATAGGCCAGGGTGAGTTGAGTGTCACTCTGAACAAAGCTTGATACTTTCTAGGTAGCACGATGTTAATGAAATACCAATTGACTTTTTCTGCACTGTTTGCATTGTAGTCTCTAGGTTTGATAGGTGGTAGAGGTGTATGTCCCTTTACGGAGAAGCTCCGCTATACATGGTAGAAGTAAAACCACAACATTAGACTAGGGATTAGGTAGGTAAATTGCATTGCAGTAGGAGAGATTTCTGAGATTGTCTGTCTGTTGTACCCAGCCTTTTGTTTCAGGAGTATTTATGGAGTAATGAAAACTGTAGTTGATGTTACACGCTGTATTACCATCTCAGCCACTGCAGCAGTTGATACAAAATCAGTGAATAATGTGTACCACATATGTCCTTGTGTTTTTTTTTTTCCCTGAAGATTGTAAGTCATTGAAGTCTAAATTGAACAACACGTACAAAGATTTCAAGAAGAAGATGGTATTCACCTATGTGACCTATGTCGTAGGTCCAGAGCAGGCAAAATCACCTTCCTTCCATTCTCAAAATGGTACAAACGTCATTCAAGTAGGCAAGGGAAACACAGTGCGTGGCTATGAAAACGGACCATTGATTCCACTTCACTCATACCGGTATTTATCTCAAACCACTGTTTCATTACTTTTGCTGCAGTTGAAATCTAAAAGATTGTTTAATGGAAAGATTAGAGATCTTGCCTAAGGCTATTAAAAACCATGTAACGTGCTTGGATTTTTTTTCTTCTTCTTTATCAACAGGGCAAGTGTTGCAGGTTTCACTAATATTACCTTTACTACGGCCAACATCATTGTGGGGGAAGATAGTTATGTATCGTTTTCACCCTGTTCTCCAGCAGTTTTGCTACCCCAGGATCCAGGTATAGTTAATGTCAGATATGGAAGTGACAGCTTGCTACATACACAGTGTGTGGAGATTCCTTAATCACGGCAAGTTTCATAACAGCAAAACGCTCATTGGTTCCCTGGTTTCTCTGTGAGCAAGTGTTTGTTTCTAGCTGTGCAGTGACACTGCTCTGTAAAGTCGTACCTCTCTAGTTTTACGGGTAACCTCTCTTCACCACGTATGATTTCCATTGTGGAAGTACTCAAAAGCTGTGCTGCTCACGGTGTGCTCAAAGGGATTGGATGGTGCACTGAGACTTTGGTACAGAAACAAGTAGTAAAAAGCAGCTGATGTTCTGGTAAATTAGTAATGGCTGTATTGGAATGCAAATACTGGTTTTATGATGCCATTTTTTTTATCAATTAATCATAGAACCATAGAAACACAAGGTTGGAAAGGGCCTACAAGATCATCTAGTCCATCCGTCCTCCTATCAGCAATATTACCCACTAAGCTACTAAATCATGTCTCGTAGCACCTCGTCCAGACGCTTCTTGAACACCACCAGTAACGGTGATGCCACCAGGTCCCTGGGCAGGCCATTCCAGTGCCTGACCACCCTTTGGGAGAAAAGGTTTTTCCTGACATCTAGTCTAAATCTCCCCTGGCGCAACTTGTGGCCGCTCCCTCGAGTCCTATCATTAGTTATCTGGGAGAAGAGGCTGACCCCCTCCTCTTCACAACCTCCCTTCAGGAAGTTGTAGAGTGTGATGAGGTCTCCCCTGAGCCTCCTCTTCTCCAGACTAAACAACCCCAGCTCCCTCAGCCGTTCCTCGTAAGACTTGTGCTCCAGACCCCTCACCAGTTTTGTTGCCCTTCTCTGGACGCGTTCCAGGATCTCTATGTCTTTCTTGTAGTGAGCAGCCCAAAATTGAACACAGTACTCATCCTTGATTTGTTGTTCTTAATGAGCTATGGGTACTGGTACTGCCAAAGGACACAGTGAAGAAAAGTTAAGCAGCAGAGCATGATCTGTCAGTGGCAAGGTTCTCTTTAGCATGTTGGTTGAGTTAGATCTCACCAAAGAGGTAAATCAGTAATGAGTAAGAGTTGTTCTCTCTCAATCAGGTGTTATCGCTGGAGCCGTTATTGGATGCCTTTTAGCTATCTTGGCTGTAGTCACTATAGGAGGTTTCTTAATCTGGAGAAGGAGAAGGTAATGTGTGTTCATTATTGTATTTCTTGTGATGAGAAACACCAGTATTTCACTCCTGTATCTTTTGCCCAAAAAGGCTTCTGTCACGATGCGTTAGAGCACATTCTATTAAAAATCTTTTGTATGTTATATATGAGAGTTGATGTAGCAAAGTAGTTTAATTACTTTGTTCAACACTGTTTCAAACTAATGAGATTTCTTTTGTTTAGTTTTTCTGAATTGGTGCAATCTCACGAAGTGATTCAGTTAGAAGTGAGCAAAGATCACAAGTTATTGTCCTAAAAGACACACGTAACTGTATCTTACGTGGTTTTATTTTTAATTATCCTTAATCATGCTTTTTAATTGCTTGATGGCCTGTCACACAAAATTTTGTTTGAACTGGTCTCTGTTTCCAGTCTTTTCCAAATAATCTGGGATTTAGGAGTCCAGAAAGGCCTTTTTTTAATTTTTTTTATTTTTATTTTTTTTTCATTTTTTCCTGCTTCTGATCATGTGGTTCAACCTTTCTAAAGAGTTAGCTGCGGGGCTATTAGTCCAGTTCTCTTAGTCTCTTTGATTAACTGCTGTTATTTTTACAAGCGTGTCCAATAGCTGTAGACGATGATAAGAAGAGTTTCCTTTAGAACCCGGAACACTTACTCTCATTCAGCTCCCGCTTTCTTTACTGCTGTTGAAATTGTAGGGATTCTGGGTTCAGTTGCCAAAGAATTGCTATGTTAGCCAGCGATGCAGATCCCTCAGGTGTGCTTCTTCCACCAAACTATGTGCTTTGTGGTCAGGCCATTATACTCCGGTACCAACAAAAAGAAACAGTCCCATTGCACAGCATCGCTGAATGAAGGACAAAGTGCTTCTTACCAGAGGTGTAAGGTTTGCCTCAGGAGGGGTTTTTGCACAGAATGAGATGCTTTAAAAGAAATGGTTCTGAACAGGCACAGGAAATAGCTGTCGTCAGAATCAGAAATCTCATGTGCCTTCTATTAAATTCTACTGTGAACCTATTGTGCTGTTTTCTTTTGCCCTATAGGAAAGATAAAAGAAATACTGAAGTGTCCTTTTCTCCAATTAAGTAAGTCCATATCCTTTCACACATGGTTGTCTGAGCTCAAGTGATAATTGCAAAACTTACTCTGGACCCTGACACTTGTTCTCTCTGCAGTTTTCTGTAGAATTCTGAACTTCCTCATGGAGTTTAAAGTCTCCAGCCTGCAGACTAAAAATAATCATATTGGTTGAGACTTCTGTAGCAGCCACGGAGCTTTTCAGTGCTCACTTCATAAATTGCTATTAGAGATACAAATGCTCCACGTAATTTTGAAAACCGGGATGTTTGAATGAAATGCAAGCTTCTGTGCATACAGAGGAAATAATCTGAATTGCTCATAAAGCACAAAATCCTGCACTGTGGCCTGAGTTTTCCTTTGCTTTGTGTCTACTTTGTGCTGTGCCATTAATCTGGATAATGTTGAGAGCAATTGTAAAAGCTGGCCATTGAAGGGTAACCCTGAGATATTGGAAGTCACAGGCAATGCAATTGAATCACATTATTGGTTCTTGCACCAAATTCTGTGCTGAAGGACAGGCATGGCTGGAGCATCCCATGAAATCCCACCTGTGTAGACTTTGATAGTTGATGTAAAATACACCATGGAACGGAAGCAGTCTGACGGGAGCACACGAGTGGCTGACCAACACCTTCTGTGATATCCCTCTGCTGAAGGATGTGCTATTCTCTCTTTGGTTTAACAGACCGGTTAAATGCTATGCTTGACATCCTGTCCCCTGTAAATGCACAGTTTTGTGGCTGCTACTAACAGTCATGCTTTCATTCTTAGATTCATATAATGAAAAATACAGCTGCATGTGTCTAATCAACCTTTTTTTTTCTTCCCCGCACCCTCCCCTGAAGAATCAAGAAGTAAGTAAAGCACACTTTCTAACACATTAACAGAATTCATGGTTTATTTGCTTACTACCAGTTACCAATACATGGCTTTTCTCATTGTAGATCCAAAATGATTAAAGTGGAGAACTTTGAGTCCTATTTTAAGAAGCAGCAAGCTGACTCCAACTGCGGTTTTGCTGAAGAGTATGAGGTATGTGCCCTCAGGTGGAGAAAGCTTCAAGACAAACATCTTTGGAAAGACAAACTAGCTTTCCTATGGAGTGTATGCGAGGCTTACTGAAGGGGAAGACGAGACCTTTATGACAGAGATTATTCCTTTCCCTAATTCAGCTCCAAATTTAGTTGAGGCACATGATAAATACTTCAATTCCTGAACCTGTGAGCTTGTAGCATGGACAGTTGCTCAGAGTTCTCACCAGATCTAGGAGTCATTGCCCTTGTTGCACTACAGAGTTAGTCTAGGAAAAGCTATTTAACTTCTTTACTTTGATTTTTATATTGTTTTTTGGTTTTTAGACTGCAAGACAGGTCTGTTGCTTATATCACCGACTCCTTGAACACCAAGGTGTAACTTACAAATGACACCTGTGAATAGCTCGAAGGAGCAGTCAGAGAAACAGCAATTATGATTTCCTTAGCGACTGTAACTGTTGCTTTATGAAATGTGCTAAAGCTCAATTGTTATAAGGTACATAAGACCAGAATCCTTCCTTTGGTCCTTTCTCCCGGTAATGTCTGTAAAGCTTTAGAATAAGTGGTTCACCGTCTTTGGCTCAGAATGAGCATGCAGTTGATGCCAGTGTCATGTATTTCTGCAAAACTGTTTCTGGGCTTTTAAAGCCCATCTCTGGGTTTTAACATGCTATGATTCCTACATTCCCTAGTAATCCCTTCTCTAGCTAGTTTGCCACTGTCACCTTCCCAATCTGTAAAAAAACTTGTTTTTATCACCATTTATCCTAGTTTAACACACTTACTTTTACAGCAGAAGTCAACAGTGTTTGGAAAATGTGCCTGTTTCCATTGTGTGTTTCTGTATGACTCCTAAACCAGGACCAGGTGCTCATGGGGCCTTCTTTTATTGTAGGAACTCAAGTCTGCTGGTGTTCATCAGCCCAAATTTGCTGCTGAGCTTGCTGATAACAGGGGAAAAAATAGATACAACAATGTCTTACCATGTGAGTTACTCTCTTCAGTTTTGCAGGTGAACAAACTTGGGTTTGACTAATCTGGCTTTAATAGTACCCAGAGGTTTCAGAGGGATTAATGTCATCAATTTCCAAATGAATAAATATGGGCTGTTACTTTCCCAAAAACACTGTATAAGCGAACTTAACGAGCTTTCCTTCAAGAATGTTCTCAAAGTTCACTTCAGAAAAGCTCCTTAAACAACTTTCTTATAAGTAAATAATTTTAAATTTCCATTTGTGAGAAGCTTTCAGTCCAGATTGAAAAAAGAAGAGGTTAATGGCTGACTACAGACAGCGAGATGTGCAGAGCTATAAGAAGTATTAAGGCTCTGCTGGCAGGCTTCGCAGACAAAAGGACCAAGTCCTGGCAGGCTGCCTGCGTGACAGCAGAGTTTAAGAAGGAACTGGAAGGTGTACAGTGAAGGGTACTTAGGGATGCTGTGGAAGGAAAACATCAGCTGCAGTGGCAGCAGGAGCCAACTTATCTATTTTTCTCCAGTAATTAAAACTATAGTAAACATTGTGTTGTATTTAAAGAAAAAAAAAAATAAATTCTGTGTTGTAAATTCTGAATTTATCTTGGCCACTCATTTTTCTGAAGGCTTTCACTATAAACTTTTTAAACTACTGCTATTTATGATTCTTAAAGTTATATCCTTATTCTTAAAATGCACATTGTTCTAAAACACCTTTTGTGTAGAAACCATGCATTAGATAAGTTCTAAGATTCCTAACTTTCTGTTCCTGTTTTTCTTTCTGCAGATGATATTTCTCGTGTTAAACTTTCAGAACAAAACTATGCAACTGATGATTATATTAATGCAAACTATATGCCTGTAAGTTGCTTCGTTAGTTGAAATTAAATATAATGTGTATTTTTATGATGTAGACTTAACAGACCGTAACGTTGTTTTAAATCAGGTTTTTATGTCTCATTGATGCAAGTGTGTCTGTGGGTATAAATATATTTATATTGGGTTTTTTATTCTTCTTCTTAGGGCTATAACTCAAAGAAAGCATTTATTGCTGCACAGGGTCCTTTACCCAGCACTATAGAAGACTTCTGGCGCATGATTTGGGAAAAGAATATCTACTCTATTGTTATGTTGACAAAATGTGTTGAACAAGCCCGGGTATGTTTTTATTAAAACTGAACTGACTCTTGAAGACGGTTGGATCTCTTCTAATTTTGTTGTTACCCAAGTGGGTTGGGGACTGACTGCTTTCTTTTAACAATCATCACTTAATAGAAGACTGTTTTCTAAATTGAAAAAACTTAATAATTAATTTCAGCTTTTTCCCCATTTTCCTATCTGCTGACTGCCAGAATAGATTATCTCTGGAGGATTGTGGAATCACTGTCTTTAAGGGTGGGTTCTTCTCCCTAAATACTGATTTTGGTAGAGCTTTCCCTGTCTTGAGATAGGCCACTGGGAAGCATGACGTGCTTTTAGCCCTTCTTCAGGCAGTGCGTTATGGAAAACTTAACAGTCAGTTGCTTCATTGCTGTGTGTAATGTGTCTAACCTTGTAACTCTCTTATTAGACAAAATGTGAGCAATACTGGCCAGACAAACAATCCAAGAGCTATGGTGACATTATTGTGACAATGATCTCGGAGATTGCTCTTCCAGAATGGACAATAAGGGACTTTGCTGTAGAAAAGGTGAGTGGTTGCTCGCCTCAGCTGTTAGCTGTGTACAAATATCTGTAGAAGTGGTTAATCAGATTATTGTGACCTCACATGTCAAGCAGCACTGGAGTGACAGAATCTAGTATTTTCACTACAATACAATAAAATTCAAAGTTATCTGAGGGGAAAAGGATAAGAGTGGTTTATTTTAATTTTAAGCTTTGAATGTATAGGTCTGCTTTCTGCCAAAAGTCTGATTTAAAATCTTTCATGCCATTTACTGCCAACAAGATTCCGGTGATACTTACATATATGCATTTGTTTATATGCCCTGGCTTCCCACAACAGTATTTGAGTAATGTATTCAGAGGTTGGAATGAGTTGCTAGTAAGACCCTCTCTGTGGCAGAAAGGGATCTGCCAGCAAAATCCAGCCTGCTAATGAGAATTACCAATTGCCCCGTCAGTGATACTGTGGCTCGTGTTTCCCAGAGACTTGCACCAAAACTTGTGCATATGCAGATATTTTTCATGTCTGCTAGAGGGCATAATTAGCCCTATCTCTGCCAGCAAATCTAATGCAGCAGAGGTGATCCTAGAGTAAAATAAAAGCTAAAAAGGAAATTATTTCAAACTGTTCCCTACCAGAGCGGAAGGAAGAAGGAAACTGAAATATCATTGATCAAATTACTGCAGTTTGTAACAGGCATCTTTAATGAGGCTGAGCTTTGCCTGGTACATTTGGCAGGAAGCCTTACTGTTGCTCCTCTGAAGCCTGTTTGCTTGCTTTTTTTTTTTTTTTTTTAATGTGAATTCCTCTAGTCGAACACAGCAGAGAGCCACACAGTGCGCCAGTTCCATTTCACCTCTTGGCCAGATCACGGAGTGCCAGAGACAACAGACCTTCTCATCAACTTTAGACACCTTGTTCATGAATACAGCAGTCAAAATCCAATCGACTCTCCTATTCTGGTGCACTGCAGGTAGGAGGAACATGTTTGTTAGCTGCACTTTTATCTTGTGGCTTTTTTAAAGAACAGTTCCTTTCCAAAGTGATTTTAAAAGAAAAAAAGGAAAAAAAAAACAGCCCATGTCTGCTTAAGGACATGGGCTGTTCACCCTTCAAAATGAAAAGCTTTTCCCTGTGCTTCAGAAAGGTAGCAATGCTATGTAGGGAGGAAAGTACATGATACAAAATTTCATTAGAATAGACCATCTTTCCTAGCCTGGAAAACTCAGCTGAACAGGTTGCCTTTTCAAGTGCTTTTGTATGTAATCTTGTGCAAGTGAAAGGCTGGGAGGTCCAGAACAGTGTCCTCCCTCCTTGGTGATGGCAAGAGCCACTACTCCAGGCTGCAATATCTGTGTTACTGAAATAACAGAGGGCATTTTACTAGCTTTACAGGCTTTTTATCAGGCCTCTGGTGAGCAGGTGGTTGAGAGAAAGCCATGCCTAGCATCCCCCTGTCATTGCAGTGCTGGTGTTGGGAGGACGGGGACCTTCATTGCCATTGACCGTCTGATGCAGCAGATTGAAATGGAGAACACTGTAGACGTGTATGGGGTGGTATATGATCTTCGCATGCACCGACCTCTAATGGTGCAAACTGAGGTAGGACTGTCGTTCATCCAGCAGTGTGCTTTTTAAACGTGCATAATTACCCAGGAAAGGTGGATTCAAGATGCAGCTCAGAATTACAGGAAGAGGAGATATGAAGGAGCAGTCTGAAATTGCTCTTTATTTTACTTCCCTCCTTCCTGCCTCGTCTCTTCCCACAGCAGTAGTTGCAGCCAAGGGCCATAGTACGTCCGAGCAATCTCTTTACACAGTACTTTGTAGGACTGGCATTTGCAGCTGGTCTCGGTGTGCATCTTCTCTTTTGTGAGAATTCTGCAGGAACACACGTGTTTCTCCTGAAATTATCACTTTGGTCTAAAAAAGTGTGTGGATTAACTCAAGCTGATTTAGAAAAGGCTGTAAAATTTCTGTCTTGTAAGAGGGTGTTAGGCATGACAGTAAACTTGACCTTAGTTTTTTATTAAGGGTTGGTGAGATGAAATTATGAGGTCCTTTCCAGCCCTTACTTTCTATGAACTATATGTACAACATCTGAAAAATACTCTGTGATAAAGTTCAGTGTAATGCATCCAAGCCCCAAAGCCCGTATTCAAGAACAGAATTACTTCCTTATCAGATATCTTCTAGAAATATTTTACCCTCCTTTTTCTTTTTCTCCCACCAGGACCAGTATGTCTTCCTAAACCAGTGTGTTATGGATATTATTAGATCCCAGAAAGAAAAGAAAACCGATCTTATTTACCAAAACACGACAGCAATGGCAATCTATGAAAATTTCAGTCCTGAGCCAGGCTTCGGGAAGGCCAATGGCTACCACACCTAGTCTGGAAGGAAGGCAGTGTCTCCAGGAGGTGTTACCTGCACACAGGAAAGGGAGTGGTTCTGCTCGTGTTTTCCAGGATTGTGTGTGGTGTCTCATGGCTGGCTTCTCCAGTTCTGTCTGCATTCCAAGACGTGATCTGCAGGAGGAAAAACACAATGCTGGCAGGAGCCACAGATTGATATTTAAAAAAACAAACCAACCCACAACAAACAAACAAGCAAAACTATTTAAAGTTAACAGAGGAATCTTGCTTTTTCTTGGGAATTTAACAGTGCTGATAGGTGAAATAGCATTTACAGTATGAACAGTGAACTAGAATTTAAAAATTAAAATAATAACACAAGCTTTTTATTACAATTTTATATGATTTCATTTACAGATACCAGGCTTGTGAGCTGTTTTAATATATTTAATTATAAGTTTCAGGAACATATTTTATCTACTGTATCTGGTTACTTAGCTAATAGATATGTGCCTCTGTGATTTATTTTTTTTCTGTGTTCCTTTTTATTTAAAAAAGGAGGACAAACAGTTCCTTCAAGTGGACATTTATACTTGGAAATTGTGCCTTTTCTAGTTGCTACTCTAGAAAAAAAAAAAAAAACAGCAGAGATTCTATTTTTGTACTGAAACTCTTAAGAGAACACAGATTTTTAAATAAGGCTTATGTCAAACTTAACTGTAGTTGCACTGTTGGCAGGACTCTCCAGAAGTTTGGAGGTGAGCTTTGCTTTTGCATTTCACCACAAATATCCCCTGCCTTAATGTCTCGGTGCCTCTGCTAGAGGAAAAGGAGTGTGGTCCATCACTCTGAGCTTTAACTGTAATTAAAAAAACTGAACACCTGAGCAAGTGAATATGTGAATGCATGTGCAGGGGTGTGTGTGGGTGCGTATGAAGGACAGAATAGCTCCTCCCTGTTCCTGGCTGATATTCCTGTTTTTATACAATTTATAATGATTTATTTAAAGGTGCAATATATGATTTACTGAATAATGATCACTCTATTCTAATAGAGTTTTACTCAGGTTGGTGTCTTTTTATCGTTGTTGTTTTTCCTCAAATACATAAATCTGTGAAAATGTTGAACTAAGGTTCCAAGTGTCCAAGCACTCCCAAACAGATTGACTGGCTTTACTGTTTCTACCAAAACACATTGCACAAAATTCTGCTGTAAAGACCAATTTTTCGGTTGTTTTAGCCATTCAAAACTGAGACACATCTTACCTGCATGCATCTCATCGATCTAATGTAATTGTATATAATTATTTGCAATATACTGCTGCTGTTGTTTTAACTGGTCCTTTTAGAAACAGAACAAACAAGCAGAAAACCCCTAGTTGCTGATTTTACAAGTCAGGGATTAGATTGGATTTGTTTTGCTGGTACATATCTGTTAGATTTATGAAGGCATTACCAATGAAGGACTTCTTAAGTACCTAGGGGGGAGAAGGTGGTTTTTGGTCTTCGGATTATTGCACTGGTTGCATTGCAGAAGAATATGAAGTTTATGAATAATGCTATAGAATAGCTATAAAGTGGTGAAAATCTTATGAAGGTTTAATAACCAGAGTCCCTGGAATTCTGCTGCTCTTTTTTCTTTCTTTTTTTTTTTTTAATATTTTTTTTTATTTTTTTTATTGTTCTTTGGTTGTTTTAGCGGAGTTGTCAGAGAAAGCTACAGATACTGGGAGTAGATGTGGCATTACAGTGGAATCCGGCAACCTTGCAGAATCCACTGTCAGCTGTAGGAAGATGTAGGAATTCCTGATGCACACTGTAACTTTACAGGTATCCAGAGGAATCTTTTATAACCTGGTGTGAAATTGTGGTGTCCTGTGAGCAAAACTGGAGGACAAACCACAGTGTGTTTCAGCTCTCTTCTTCTTTTTTTTCTTTTTTTTTTTTTTCTTGTCACAGCTACTCGTGCATTACTGATTTTTTTCTCTCTTTCTCTGAAATAGTTTAAAAGGAAAAATAAAAAATACACAAACATGTTAATGAATCTGTCTAGCTCCATCTAAGCTGGCAGTTCACATGGTGGATCTCTCACCTGGCATTCTTACTAAGCTGCTGACAGATGACAAGTAAAGATAAACCACTTGGACCACACAGAACCATTCCTAAGGAATTGGGAGGGAGGAAATCTGCCCCATGCAGTCACTTTACTTTTTTCTTTCTTAGTCTTTTAATTACTGCACATCTGTGCAGAGCACAGAGCCAGTATTCATTATTCCAGGTTTCCTAAGGACTTGCTTAGTGGTGAATGCTCTCTTGCTTCAGAAGGCCCTTGTTTTGTATAGCACAGAAGAGAGACAGATTAATGTTCTATCCTAGATCACGTGTTTGCCTTTTATTGCAGCGGAATACCAGAAAACTAGCTAGAATGGTATGTGTTTCTGCCTAACCACTGCCCAGATACTCATACAGAAATCAAACTTACCTATTCCATTGCTTTCATGTTGGAAGCAGGCGCCAAATTCTCGCTTGTGTCATCATCTAATGAGCATCTATTTTTAATACAACTGTGTGCATGTGTTTTCCCAAAACTGACTCCTTTTGAGGAGAGATTGAAGTTTGAAGTTAATGACCTGCTGATCCCAGGTGTAGGATGAAAAAGTCGGTAAGGTTTAAAACATTGTAAACATGATGTTGGCCGTAGTGTCAATGTGAGTAAGTAGGACGTGGCTCATTGGATAGCTCTGCAGGAGGAGGAGGATTACAGGTAATGCTCTTCTGCCTTGTGGATCCATCTTGGTCAGGATGACTGAATTCCTTCAAGGAACTATTCCCTGCCTTCTGATGTTCTCTGTTACAGTTGCCGAGATCTGTCTCTTTGGTCAGTGTTTTCTTATGTTGTTGCTTAACTAAAGCTATCCACTTCTCAGGCTGAAAGCTCCACTGTGTGGCAGTTACACCTCCTGCATTTCTGTTCTACTCTTTTTCCCATTTGGGGCCTGCTTAAGAAGGGAAAAGTTGATGTGTTTCAAATAATTGACTGTTGAATATCTTGAAATGATGTACAAATTTTATTGTTTTCATATTTGTTGTACAGGAAATTTCAGCACGTCTATAATGTTTTTAATGGTTTGATTTGTTTTTAAAGATATAAAAATAACAATTAAAAAGCATCATCCTAGAGCACTTTCTGTCTTGTTTCTTTTCTTGGAGTTTTCTTTTCAGTTTCTTTCTAATAAAATGAATTTGCCAAAATACTCATTTAATTTACAAGGACTTCAGAATGGAAGGTGGGCTCCCATCCATTAGGGTGGCATTTGAGTTAGAAGTCATTGGGGATCCCTGTGAGGGTGTTCATCCATCATTGAACCTTGCCTGGCAGGGCCAGGGCCTAATGCTCGTGTGTCCTGGCAACTGGTGGTTTCTCTAAATGAAGAGGTCAGTACCAGTTTAAGGAACACCTTCATCCAAAGTCAATCAAAAGATTTCCACATACTGAAATAGCTTTGGGGCTATACTTCCAGAAAAAGAAGAGGGGAGGACTTTTTGATCCGTCGAAGGGGAATGTTCTGTTGTCAGGGGACAAAGATAGAAGGTGGTTCAGAAATACCTTTGTAATGCTTCTTGACTGCGGTTTACCTGACTGTAGGTGCATATAAATTACCTCTGCTAAGTCCATTTCTTCTACAATTTTTAATTTCCATTCCTGGTTGCCATTTGAGCCACTCCTACAGAGGATAGTGGAACTTGGCAGCTCTCCAGTGCCTCACAGGGAGACCTTTTGGAAGCAAATACTAGAACTTCAGTAAAGCAGCTGTTCCGGCTGTCACTGGGGTGTTAGTCTATTCAGGCGTGTAGAGTTGAACCTGTGTATCTGGAAACCATGCTCTGTACCTGCTCTTATCATGTACTAGTTTTACTGCCTTTGAGACTGAAAAGGTAGAGATCTGAGAGGAGAGGACATAACCTTTCTGTCCTGCTCTTTGCTTGATAAATGGGATGTAGTCAGGAATCCTGCTGCCCTTGCATGCCCTTCCTGGCTGGGTGTTATCAGGCAATGAATGGAGTTGGAGATGAACAGGTGTGTATGTTCTTGTGGAAAAGGGTCAGAAATGGGAGCTGGGAAAGGAAAACACAAAACCTGCATATTCTGCTTTTCTCAAGCAAAGAGAAAACATCTCTTGGTGATGGGAAAGATGTTAGGTCTTAACAACTCTGGGTGATCCGAGTAAAAATTAATTTAAAAGTGCAGATACATTTCCTTTGATCCAGGGGCAGAATGAGGGGCAAGCAAAGATCAATAGGTTAGTTGCTTCTGAGGTTGATAATGAGAAGTGGGAAAGCACTGTACCTTTCCACCAGAGAAGTTACTCTGCTTCCTTTTTCCAGTTACTGCAACACTGCTTCAAGGAGTGCCTTTGAGCTCTTCACATAAGACTTTGTGTTATTGAAACCTCTGGCTTTAAATGGTTTCATTTTCAGCACATGGCAGAAGTGCTTATGGAGTTGGTACCAGACCAGGTGTCTTTCCAGTGCTGTGCTTCATTCCATTTGCCCTCTTGGGCTGGGCAAACTTTGCCCATGGCAGCCTCCTGCCTGTGAGGAAGGAGGAGGTAAATAAACAAAGCAGAAAACACTACTTGGAAGCACTAGGAGGAGCTGCTTCCTGCCTGCTTGCTGGCAGAAGGGAAGGAGCTGTTCGTGCAACTCACCAGGGAAAGAAGCTATTTCTTAAACCTGAAAAAGAGGATTCAAGATCCAGGATCCAGGCCTGTTCTTCTTTGTCCCTGTTACTTAGCAGAACCCCATTTATAAACCCAGGAAAAGCAACTTGGATGGATTTAATTTTAAATTACCAGACACCATCTGACAACCAGAGCAAAGCTAGCAAATTAGATCCTCTCACTGAGGACAGGTGGTCTTGTTTGATCCAGAGTTACTTTAACTAATGTTTTACCTCCAACTTTCCAGGGGAGGGAAAAGCCAGATTCTTAGGAACAACATTCTAGACGTAATGCTAGTGTTTGATGGGAAACCCTAGTATACTAGCAATGCTTACAAGCAGATTGTTAGGGGTGCAAGAGATGTGTGCTGAGGACAGGGTGTTCTCCATAATATGCCATGTCTTTGCCTTTGTTTCAGCACAGGGCAGGACAGGCAAAAAGATGTGTATACTCTGTAAGAGATTCCTGAAATAGTTGGGTACTTTTTTATCTGGCAGTTTTCTTACATGCTTCCAGTGTTGGGAATGTACTATCAGAAGGAAAACAGGGTCTTTGATTAAGGCTTATCTAATGTCAGTTCTAATTAAGGTATGTTTCTACCTAGAAGGTGACTGCTGTTTCTCCACAAAGGAAATAGATCCTGTTCGTTTCTGCTTTAAGCCTCCAGATGGCACATGATACCAGTGTTCTTCCCGGGAAAGGCTTTTCCTGCTGAGCTGCTTGTTTTTTCACTTTGTTCCCAGCCTCTGATAATCTCCCTCCACCCCTTTCTTCTCCCCATGCTGTAGGTGTGAAACCTGTCCCCTCCGGCCCTGGCTGGTGTCAGTGGTTAAGCCCAGGCCACCGTGCCTTTGTAAGGCTGTCTGCCTGCTCCGCGGGGGCCAGGCTCCTCGTGCTCCTCAGCAGAGTATTGTACACCTGTCCAGGTCTGAGGTAGAACGGAACTGGTTTTGTGTTCAGTAATTTTATCTTTCAGCTAAGCCTCTTCTAACTGACTGAATTCTCTGGAATTAACAGCATATTTTTCAGGCAGGATCTGTTTCTAGCAGAGATAAGGCCTGATGTTTGCAGTTAATACTGGGGAATGGTGGGCAGAGAGGGTCTCGCTTATTACACACCGCTGTAACAGCCAAAGCCAGCTCACTTTATTTGCCCCACTGGAGGGTGAGAACGTGGAGGGGTCACACCTGTAGGGAGGAACAGACAGGACAGGTGACCCTAAACTGACCAACAGCATATTCTATCCCATCTGCCCTGCACTCAGTATTAAAGCTGAGGCACCAAAGGGTCAGCCCTCCTTCTTCAATGGCTGGTGTCAGAGGAGGACTCTATCAGTTCCCCTGCCTTTGAGCCTGATCTGTGCATTCCTGAGTCCACTTCCCAAGTTCAGCTCCCATCCATTACTGAGTCCAGTCTGGGATTTTCCAGTGCCTGCTGCTGATGTTACAGTCAACTTGGGAGTTTGATACTTGTTTTGTATGTACTATTTTTTTTTTCTGACATTATTATATTTTCTTTTATTATTTTATTATTAAAATATAATTAGTTTAGCTTCTTTTAAAATTGTAAGTTTCTCTCTCTCATCCTTCCCTCCACGAAGGAAGATACTGGGGAGAGCATCTGTCATTCGTTTCAGTGGCCAGTCTGGCACCTGATCAGATTATTTTTTTCAGAAACTCTTAAGTTCAGCAATAGCCTGACAATGCCAAATACTCCTCTGCTTCCTTGGGAAGTGCTCTAATGCTGGAGTCCTGCTGATACCTAGACATTTACTGATGATGTTTATAGTCCCAGGTAGGAGGGCTCTTGCTCTGCCCAGCCTGAAGCTGGTTATTCAGCCTTGTTGGCTGTGTGCTCATTTCCCAGTTTATCAATCTGCTCTGCAGCTGTTCCCAGCAATAACAAATTTATAGGATTGCTGAACACAGCGCAGATATATCAATAAAGACAGCAAACAACTATGTTCTTGCTCATACTGCTCAATATGAATAACAGTTAAAAGGCTATTTCAGTTAATGGATCTGTTTATGTGTGTGTGTGTGTAACACTAACAGTGATTCTTCTGTGCCTTTTTTTACATAGGTCCTTTGGGAGGTTTTAAAGGCACCTTTTAAAGCATCCGGCAACATCTGCTGAGTTACTTGGCTTCTTCCATCTCCAGCCTGAGATACAGTGAGATTTCAATGCAAACTCTAGTGATATATGTGTTTTTTACAAGCACAGCTATAATGGAGATGGGTGTGTGAGGGAGGTTAAGCAAATGCTCTAAATCTGCTGGAAGATGTATCTACAACTACCCAGCTGCTTACAAACCCTTCCTGCCTTTGAACGAGGAATAAATCAAAACTAGAAATAGCACTTCACATCCAAACTTGCCATGCTTGTATATCAGCACTGGTCCCGTGGAAGATCTGCTATGAGCAGGGTCTGGCCAGGCTCCTAGTGCTGACGGTGACAGGCCAGGCTGGCACATGCTGGAGGAAAGCTGAGCTCTGGAGGCTGTTTGTAGGCCACTTATCAAAACACAGAGAAAAAATTCTGAACAACAAGGATCAATCAAATCTTTAATATCATTGTTATTTAATAATAAGCCATGACTAAAACCAATTGTTTTTCTTTTGCATGATGGTCTCCTAAAATGTGACTGAGATGCCAGCAAGATAGATTTCAGAGTGTCAGCTGCAGCAAGCCCCACAGTACTTCTAGTAGTCAAGTTCACTGCCAGCACATGACTACCAGTCATGTTATGGCTGCTAAGACCCTTGATGATACCACTTGGTATTTTGAAAACAAGGGTTTTAGAGTATTAGAAAACATTGCCTTTTAAAAAATTCCACTAAACAAAGATTGGAACAGTTCCATTCTACCTGAAAAAAAAATTATTGATAATTTAATTTCATTTTACTTTTTACCCATTTTGACACTTTAAAAAAGTAATTTAATTTAAAGATGAACATTGACTGTTTCAGGATTTGAGACTATATTTCATTTATGTTTCTCTAGAATGTGTTTCGTAGTCAACGGGACTGAAATACTGAGAAATCCAAAGAAAGGGCCAATTTCAGTCACCCTTGCAAGTCAGACAAGAGGCATACCCAGAGCAAGCAGCTTGAGCAGGGTCTTATCAAACTGAGCTTACTTGTTTTGGGGTTTTTTTTGAGCCAAATTAAGCACTCAGAAATGATGGGACAGAGAATAGGGAATCTGACGATAAATGGATGTCAATCAGTAATATCACTTTAAACTGACTATCTAGAACTGAAGACAAATTACTGTAACACTGATAACTCTCCTGTGTGTACGTTTTGGTATTGAAATGGGTCAGTAGATACACAACATGTATTTTTCCACTGTCTTCTCTTATCTGTTTTACAGATTTGAGTTAGGGCTTTATTCCAAGCAGCTCAGGAAAATACATGCTTTTTCCTGAAGAGTGTTGCACCGAGCCATCCATCATGTGTATTTAGGTACTCAGCTTTCCATATCACAGACAGATAGCTTTTTCTAAATGGTTTTGCCTCCAGCCAACTCATTCCAAGGTGGCATAAGTGTGTGTGGCTGGCTGGGCTGAAATTTTACAAGTCAG
Source organism: Jacana jacana (assembly GCA_013400555.1). Lineage (NCBI taxonomy): Eukaryota > Metazoa > Chordata > Aves > Charadriiformes > Jacanidae > Jacana > Jacana jacana. The sequence goes on from VZTM01036471.1 coordinate 27,252, forward strand.
TCTGAAGAAGGCAAAATGTTATTAGCGAATCAGAGCTTTAAGGTGCTCTCAAAGTCACCAGTTTTGTATGATAATGGAAGTATGCAGAAGTATTATTCTACAGAATACAGCCAGCTGTTACCAGGTGAAATATGACTGCAGCTGTAATTGATTACATAAACTGATCAATATGTTGTGCTTTTACTAGGTTGAGCCAGAATCTATGTGAAAACACAACAAGCAGCACCACAGTCTGCAGAGGCTGCTCTCTCCGCACTCAGAGGAAACATAACACTGCAATTTTTCTGGGGATTTGACCTTTCACTCGGTACACATTTCAACTTTCAAGGACTTTGCTATTTAGATTATTACGGAAAAGGCAGGATGGCTCTGGGGGAGAAAAGCTGGCTGCTGTCTGGGCTGGGGACAGAGCTGCTGAGGAGGGAAGGACCATCTCCTGATGGCAGTTTGCAATCAATGATGAGATCAGAGGCAGGAGTTAAATATAACCAGGAGCTGCGTGAGGCACAAGACAGCAGTGTGATGACTGTGGTCACCCTAATAAGCAGCACTTACAATTGTCTACCATTTTCTAGGCTTCTTAGATACATTTAAAGACATTTGAAGGCAGTTTTGCAAAATGCTCACAAGTAGGTCCTTTCATCAAAACAGGTGGAGTGGGAATAAAATCAGTCTGGGGATTGGGGAGGAGGGGGAGAGGGTGAGTTGTGAGCAATTAAAAGCCTGGACAATAAATGTTGGTATCATTAACAAAGACACACAGTCACCTATAAAATACTACGAAAAGGAGTGGCAAAAATGAATTTCTCATCTTTGCCAGCAACTGCATTGTGGGGCTGAATTATTTGCCAATGAGCAAGAACATGTTCTTTGTTGAGAGACTGTGGTGGGGAAAACCTACAAGTTTTGCTGCAGGTGTACATTGCAAGTGTTTGCAGAAATGAGGCTGTGGTGTCTCGTCTTGTCTCACGCAACAGAGAAGAGAAAAAATAAAGCATTTCCACCTAGTTAAATAATTCCATTGCAACTAATACAACATCTTAATAACCTGGGACTGAACCAGAAACCAGCAGGCAAACAGCAGGGTGAGATTAGTGTGGAGTCTCTCATCAGCCTCTACAGGGAAGGCATCATGCTCCAAGCTGACAGTGGCCTTTTAACTTTTCTGGCATGTAAGGAAAATTCGTACATGCTAATAGTCAAATTATGTCTTCCCATGATTGAAAGGCAGGAGCTGCTAAGCATAACAAAGTGAGCTTCCCCTGCTCACTAGGACATCTGCCAGTGCTCTGATCAAATCATGGCTTTCCTTGGCCCAGAGTCAGCAGCAAACTGCATATCCTTGATCAAAAGCACAGTCTGCTTGGGTGGAGACTGTTTAATTATTGGTGACAAATCTGACAAAAGTCCTTTGAAGTGACAGTCTCAGGATGGCTCAGTATTCACATATGGGGGAATCAATTGACTAATCACAGCAATAAATAACATCAACGATGAAACTGAAACATAAGGTGAGGGTTGGAGCTGTGCAGTCCCAGGCAGCAGGCATGAGGGTGGCCAGGCTGGTGGGTGACTTTAACCAGGGCTAAAGACTGTGGGTGGGGGAAGAGATTCTTGGGGTAAACCAGTCATCCGAAGGTGTGTCTGGCTTTTTGGTCTGGTTCTTGCTACTCGAAAGCAGGTGAGGGGCCAGCCTGAAGGGTTGCAGTGGACAGAGCAGTGGTTCACTGTGGGGCCTTGCCAGCCTTGCAAAGGAGCTGTCAGGGCTCTGCCTCCCTGGCATGGGGACCAGCCCAGGGCCTTCTGCACCAAGCAGAGGCACAGCACAGGAAAACGAGATACAATGGATGGGAAACCCCAAAGTAACTCACACAGTTAGCTGAAATGTCAGCTACTTTTAAGTAACATCACAGCAAAGGCAGAAAGCAAATAGAAAACATGGTGGTGGTTAAGATCTTGCTACACCTGGGTAAATCCCTCCACCCTGGAAGCTGACTGTTTTAGTTTTGAGGAGGGGTTTGTGAGCAGCCTGAGTGGGCCTGCCGTCTCCAATCCTCCCTGCTCCACTGGTAAACCAGCACCAGGCAGGCATCCTGAATGTGGCCACAGGCCTACTGCCTGCTAACGGGTGTGGGGAGGACTCCTTTCAAGGGGAGGAAGTCACAGCACCCAGATGGATTTTCCTTTGGCAGCAGATGAAAGCTGTGCGGTTTCAGAACAAAGAGCTCAATTTTTGCATGTAGGAAATTAAGAGATCAGCTGTGTAATGTTATGCAAGCTGGAGGGGAAGCCTTATAAGTTAAAAAACACATTATACTTGGTGCATTCACCAGTGATGCTGACTGAGGCGTTCTGCGCTAACTGGAGTTGAAATACAGTGCAGGTGAGGGAGCTGGGCCAGCAGAACAGTGGGGACCAACAGAGTTGTACCTCTCCTACACTGCTGTACTTCACTCTTACTAAAAGGAGGAGAAAGTTTTGTTGTTTTTTTTAAAAAAAAAGAAATATATTTGAGGTTGTTTAGAAATGGAGGCTGGAGCAAAATGAACACAATTGTGCCTAGTACTTAAATTATGGGAGCCAGCAATAATTTATTACTTTTCCTCCAGTTTGGCTATGCCCCATGGACTTGCATGCCGGGGAACTGACTTGGAAGGACCAGGCCGGTATCAAAAGTTTTTCTTCTAAGGAAGGCTTCACGGCCTCCATCTGCATGACCCTGTTGAGCACACAGGTGAGTTAAAGCAAGACTCCTGCGGTACTGGCAGTTGAAAACAGCTTTTAAGTTACTGGCTCACAGCAAAAGCTACTGTGCTGTACATAATACTTTATTCCAGGGTTTATACATGAGTGCCCTGAAAACACTGGAATAAACACAGAGGTGGTACTACTGTGGGAGCAAAGATGTACTTAGCACCCTGAAGAAATGTACCTTGAGGGACAGAGACATGGAGAAACCTGAGTGCGCACATGGTTGTCCACAGGAATATATACAGTATATCTAAAGAAGGGTAAATAGCAAAGAGAAAATTGTAAAGCTAACAGGAAAGAGACAGGAAAGAAACTACAAGGCTTGTAGTTTCATAAAACAGGGTTGACCTGAGTTGGCTGGAGACCCTCACTCAGCTGCTCTCTCACCCCTCCCCAGTGTGGAGAAGAAAATAATATTAAAAATCTCACGGGCTGAAATAAAGTCAGGGAGACTATTTACTATCATGGGAAAAATGGACTCAAATTGGGGAGAATGAATGTATTGCTGACTAAAATAATTTAGGATGGTGAGAAACAGAGACAAATTAAAACACCTTCCCTCGCCCCTTTTTACCTCAGGCTCATCTTCACTCCTTTGTTCCCAGCTCCTCTGCCTGCCGAGGCACAGGGTGATGGTGAGTGGGGCTGCAGCCCGCCATAATGGCCCCTCTCCATCCTCCCTCCCCCTCACACTTTCCCAGGTGGCAGCAGGGGGATCCTTGCTCCGGCAGCCCAAGCTCCCTCTGGCCTGGCAGCCAGCAGGGATGTTCCTCACACTTTTCCCCTCACTCCTGGCTGCCTGTGAAGTGTTGTGCCCTCTCAGGAGAATGTTTTCCCAGCAGTGCCATCAGCTCCACTGACGGGCTGGGTGGGGCCATTGAGGAACTGGCTGTGTCTCCTCACAGCAGCTGCCCTCCAGCTCCCTCACTGACAGCACCTGGGCACCGATACCTGGCATGGGATCTCCTCATCACTGTGATGCCCTTAGGCCTGGACTCCTCATCTGATCTGGCTGCCCTGTCCAACCCACCCTGCTCCCTCCACTGCTTGGGACAGGAGAGGCACAGCCCTACCAGCCATCATCTGGCCCTGAGGCAGTGTCACCCAGCAGGTAGGTGCTCACTTCTTCAGACATTTCCTTCCAAATAGGCATGAAGCAAAAATATTGCTGAGAGAAACAGGGAGTTTCATCCTAGGCAAGAGTGCCTTCAGGGTCTGCTGGGGCTCATGTTGCCCTGGGGTTGGTGGAAGGGAACACTGAGGCAGGTCCTCTGGGCTCCTCACCACTGTGAGGACTGAGGGGAGGTTGTTTCAGACCTCACCTCAGAGGTCTGGGGCAGGTGTTGGTGGCTGCACCGTGTTTTTTTGGGGTACACTGGGCTCTCTCCAGCCCACAGCACCTGATTGAGGGACAAGAGGGTTGCTAGAGAGACCACAGGGAGGCTGATGTTTCCATGTGACTCAGTGGTTCTATGCCTTCCCGAGACCCGAACCAAATTGGTCAGTAAAAATGCAATGTTTCTCTGGCAGAAGTTAATGATGCTCAGAGCCAGGCTTGGCGGTAGGTTTGCACCCTTGAGAGCTGGTGGCAATGAAAGACTTAAATTGATGAATTGTACTGATTGATCCCTGTGGAAGTGGAAGGGGAAAGGGGCAAGGGTGGAGGGATTCATGAATAATTAAACACTGAGACAGAGCAACATACATAATGCATGATAAATTAGTCCAAGTGCAACAGAGGAAGCATGGGTAAAGTTTGTTTCGACAAGCATAAAATAAGATGTGACAAGGTATTTATGCCAGAACAGCTGTTTTGCTAGTTTTTCATTTATTTATACAGATTTTTTCCCCCTCACAGTTAGGGGTTCTGCCTAGGGTGGGACAGAAATAGGCAATTGAGCTGGAAAATAAATTTGGTTCCTGCTGGGTCCCAGTTCAGCATGCTCCCCACCTGGGAGATCTGCCTCCTTGTTTAGTACTAGACTTTCCTATTTGAACATCTGATGCAATATTTCTCCTGCTGAGAGTCGGCCCGCTCGTTCGGGCTGCAATTTGATTGCAGTTTAAGCAGGTAGGGTAATGCTCATAATTCTATGGAAACTGAGAGGCTTGTGTTGATTTACTCTAGCCATTTCTGATCCCGCTTTCCCCAGGTGCCTTCTTCCTTCCAAACTGTATTTGCTGTTACAACATAAATTATTTATATTTTAAGATGCTACGTTCATTATAGATGGTAATGAGGCTGCCAACCGGAGGGCATCCGCTCTATACTGCAGTGTCACACTGATTTAAGGGTGGGGGTGTGGGTGTGTAAATTAAAACCCAGTCCCTTCTGTTCTTTTAAACAATCCTGGCAGGTCTGTTTGAATTTAGTTTTCTTGTAAATAACACTAAAGGCCAAAAGCTGCATTAATAGACTTGCAAAGCTGCTGCATCTGAATTAAAGTGAGTTCTGAGCAACATGAATTCTTCTTTTCTTTCCCCGCTGTGAATCACTTAAGGTCTCCTTTCCTGTGTAAATGGATAAGCTAAGTATTTGTCGTGATAGAGCACAGGACACCATACACAGAAGGTGTTTATTACAGATCGCTGGTGCAGCTAACCTGGCACAAAGCAACTCCAGCTTTGACAGAGCTGGCTTCATCCCCTTTGCTCATCATGGGCTGCATGCGGAGTAGGATTGTGTGAAGCCACTGTGAGCTGAGCACTGAGCCTTTCCTGCCAGTCCTGCACCCTTCACTCAAGGGCTTACTGAAACACCAGTCCTTTGAACTTCCTCCTTCCAAGCTCTGACCACTCCAAAGCAGCCTTCCCACTTAAAGCAAGGGCAGCTGAACGTCATGCATGCTGACCTCCCTTTTCCAAGAGAGAGTATCTTACTTCTCACAAGTGTAAACAATACACAGGGAAGTAATTTTCTGTTGTTCTCTGCAGGCTGCATTTTTCTACCCTAGGGCTGACGTATGGTTTCTGGTGCATACTGTCATTCTTTGGCTAGGATTGTACTTGGATTTCTCTGTGTTTCTGTAGATGACAGAACAGTACCCTCTAACAGGAACTGCTTAAACATGAAGTAAAGATAGACTATTTTTTTATTTTTTTTATTTCCTATTTAGACTAAATTCTTCTGATTGTTTTACTATTTTTTTCCTATACATGATCTCTCATTTTTGCTTGCTAGGAGAGGTAAATCTATAGAAAGTGCCACTATCATGCTGCCACATGTATATGTGGAGGGTTGAGTATAAAACAGCTGTGTCCCAAGAATCAATATACTCTCTTTAAACATTGATGCTAGCTATATATCAAAAACCCCATCCATATAAAAATATATATTAAAGAAACATGCAAATACTGAGTCTATAAAATATGCAAAAACAGGGGACTGCTGTTAATAGGCAGAACTGCACAACCCTGTCACTGAGGACACACTGATGAAGCTGTATATTCAGGTGCTGGAAGGGATGGGGAAGAGAGAGACAGCTTTTGATCTTGTGTTACAGAGAAGCCCAATGCAGTTTTAACAGCCTTAGCCGTAACTACAAAGATAAGCTTCAGTTCCTTGAACTGTCATCGGCTTCCTGCACACTGCTGGGCTTAGTAGTAAGAGAGTAATGTAACTTTCACAGAAGTAACACCCTACTTCACAAAGCCAAGGGTAAATGCACTAAGGAGAATAAAAACGTGCTATGGCCAGGCAAAGCACAAGCGTGCTATGGAAACTCCTCAGTGAGTAGGTTCAGCAGGTAAGCAGAAATACAATTTTTTTTTTCATATAGATATATTTAGGGTTTTTCCCCTTCAGCTGTTGCAATGACTCACTGGTTTCCATGACCACTCATGTTATGGTTTCCAAAAAGCTTTGAGCACACCATTGTGATGATGAAATGCCCTGTCAGCCGTTTCTAATTCAGTTAGATTTTTTTCTTTGTCTCACTTCTCCTAGTGCCTTGATCTAGATGGGCCTTACCACTTTAAAAGTAAAGTGGGACACAGGGATGTGAGAGAGAGAAGGAAAATTTCTGAACTCCCTGGCCTGTTCCAAATTAATTAGAGCCAAACCTACCTCAAATACGACTAGAAAGTGTCTTAGAATATGCTCTCTGTTACTGCATTTAAACACTGAAGCTAAAGTTTATGATGAAAGATAAACCAAATCCAGTGTTAGCGGTTCTCTGTGCAGTTTGACCTCACTCCAAATACACAGGAGGAGAAGATTATCTATTTACTGTGTTTCCAGTGCAATGTGCACAACCTGCAGAATAAATCAACCCTTGAATGCTTGCCAGTGGAATGGGATACCAGCACAGCTGACTGAGTTTTCTTCTATCAGCTGTATGAAAATTAAGAAGTTCCTGGAGGCGGGCTGTTGTGGTAACCTGTTTGGTGTCCCCCTCTTTGTATGCCACTGGTGTGGGCCCTGGTCTGCTGCTGGGTTTGTGCTGTCCTAGTCCCAAAGGTATGGGGGCTCGCTTGCTTGCCACGTTTCCCTTAGTTTCAGTAAGATGTCTGCTTCCAGTATGTGTCCTGCTCCTCTTTGCAGACAAAACACTGTTTTCCTAAACTATTACTTGAAAACCCTCTTTCCACAGCACCAAGACTTCACCCTGTGAGGGAGCACCCAGCACGTAATTACCTTCAGGGTGGTGTGTGCTCCCTGCTCAGCACTGAATTGCCATTGAGTGGGCAATGTGACACCATACAGTGGCTTCAAATGAAACCCCATGTTTTCCAAAGATAGCAGAAGATCCCCAGCTGGAAGAAAAGCCTGTGTGAATTGGCATGGGTCTATGCCAATTTACATCAAAGGAAAATCCAGATCATAAATCCTTGCACATGTAGCTTTCAAAGAGGAGAGTACAAAGTGCAGGCTGTTGAATTCAGTTAGGCTGGGCCTCTGTGCTGCCTGATTTTGGCATACTGTAGCTTTTTAGAAGCTTCTTTTCCAGCTACCCTAGAGTAACATGGCCTTCAGGGCCCTGGAGGTAACATCTTTGGCTTATGATTCCCCAAAGGGATGTAGTTTCAGCATGTAAAGAGAACAGAGGTAGCACTGTCTCACATAAATAAGGGAAAATGCATCCATATCAAACAGGAGATTAAAGGCTATGGCACATGAAAAGGAAAAGTAGTTATTGCTATTGACAGTCTTGCTGACCCTATTCTAATATAACTCTTTTCTCCTTACCATTTGCTTTTCATCAAGAAACCCCTCCATTTCAAGATGCAGTGTAGCTTTTGGCAAAGTCTTAGCTTTCTGAGGTGTTGTCTGCACTACAGACAACTTTGTCCTCTGATACATGTAGCTGAGGGAATGTTACTGGTGAAGATTAGATATTTGCTTTTTGCTTGTGTCAGAAGACTGAAATAAATGCTGCTGGAAACATGGGCCTTGGCCTGGACTGCCCTCAGTTCAGGTGGCAAGTCAGTTTTGCAGATGAAGTACCTTTGTGCAAAACTTCTGTGGAAGCAAATCCAAATAGTATTTACCACTAAGAAGTTAGAAGAGGTAAATGCCAGCAAGCAATAAAAAGAGTGTGCAGTGACCACCATGCCTTTTCTCTATTGGAATTTCATAGTAAAATGTGTCATCTACTGTCAAAATACACATTTTCAGATTAGTGACATATAGGCCTGGTCTTCCTCTTAGTGTTAATTTAGAAGTAAAAACCTACAGCCTTTCCTTACCTGCTAACATGCTTAACTGCAACAAGTGCCTTGTCATCTGTAGATTTTACTGTATGTCAGCTAACATATAGTAAGACTGACTTTTCTAGCTTTTCACAGTAAAGGCTAAGGTTCCCCAGATGTCATCCAGCTCCGACTGTCATCACTATGAAGTTTTGTTGCATGCCGGGATATGCTGCTGTAGGACTGGCAGGGTGAAACCAAGGGCTCTTCCAAATGGCATTGAAGTCCAGGACAAACACGTGTGTCTGAGGACAGAATGACTTCATGCAGCCATTGCAGCAGGTCCAGCTCTGGAAGATAAAATAGAGGCAAGTTTTCAGTGGTCTCCACACTGCCCACCATGAACAACAACTCTGTCCACAAGTGAATGTCAGGTGATTCGAGCAGCAATTCCCACCACCCCATACAAAGCTAGATCTGATATGGCACCACAGCTAGCAGCATGAATTCAAGGCTCTGGATGTCGCTATATTGCTTCAGAGCACAAGGCACCTGCTTGACTGCTTTCTTTACCCTTGTCAGTGTTCAGAATAGCTCTGCATCTATTTTAGCCAGGCAAGTCAAGTGCAAGTTGTTTTTTATGCAGGATGACTGTGTACAGCAGCACAGGCAAGGGGAAGATGGAATTTTTGAGAGCAGACCCTTAGTGTGGGGCAAAATGCTCGCCTGCACTCCGATGTTGATTTTCCTCTTCATTGGCTGCTCCTGAGTCTGCAGCCGGAGGAATAGTCTCCTGTGGAACGGCAGCTTTAGACAATTTTATTGGCTGATGAATCTGATCTTGCCTGGCCACCTTCCAGAAACACTGACTTGCCCGAGATGGGAGTGAGAGGAAGGTTGCTCTGCCTGAGGCTGTAAAGCAATTGTTTCAAGACCAACATATCACCCATGCCTTGCTGCACGGTAAGTATATAAAGATGGGTCCGTATACACACATCTATATGCATAAAATGCTTTATAATGCAATCTAATGTAATTGCTGACAGAATTAAATGTGCGGCTCCTGTGGACTGCGTCTCGTTTACTGCTTAATTATGTGACAATGTACTTGGTACATTGCTGGCTGTCACAAAACGCTCAATTAACTGTTGCAATGATCTAAGTCGAAACACTGCATTTGTCTCCTTCTCTGAGTGTTTCTTGTGCTGCAAGACACGGATTTACGCTTTTTGCCAGAAGAGAACAAAATACAGCTGCAAGATGTTGATCTTAGAATGGTTTCTTCAGCTTTATTATTTTGCTGGTGGAAAGTGAAAATACCAGAGCTGCTTGCTAATATTCACTCAAGTCTTCTGAAAATTGCTGATTAATCTTGCCCTTTCTTTTATAAGGGTAACTTCTGTGAAGTTTGATGCTCTGGATTGTTTTGCAAGTTGTGCTTTGCAACAGAGCAAAAAATAGGGCAGAGCTAAGGAAGAGAACGCTTTTAATGTGGCCCCCAAAGTGTGTGGTGCTCAAAGTGGCAGGATACTGCATTGCACCTGCATGAGTTACAAACAGCTCTCCAGATGATCATTTCTGGAAGAGCCTCCAATACTATTGCTACCTAAGGAATTGATGGGTGACCCACAGCACTGGCACAGATGGAAGCATGCAGTATTTTAGACTGCAGCAGCCCTATAATATCTAAACATGCAGCAGCATACCTGCTGCTTCAAAAGTGGTACTAAATATTTTAACCCTTGCTCTAACAGCCTGCAGCACCCCTAATAGCCAGAGTGGAGTTGGAAACTGTGATTTCTTGACTGCTTTGGGAAACAACCTTTTATCACTGTACTTGTTCAAAATACCTCTCCCTAATGTTTCATCATTCTTTGTTAGGGGAAGTGGGGAAGGCAGTGTTTTCTGCAAACAACTCTCCACTGGGCATAGTGTGGGGATGCTATAGCATCCTCAGGGCTAAGACAAAGTGTTAAATTAAAGATGAGTAAAACTATATACAGTCCCAAACACTTCCTGAGCTAGAATTTCCCATACTCTTGTGCTGTGCATAGCACAACTGTGTTGATGGCAGCAATACTTTTCTTCGTTTTTCTTCCTAAGGGCCAAGGGGGAACATGAGCAGCTTCATAGTTTCATGTTTTGCCTTGACTGGAATAGCTTTGCAGAACTATATTAGCCTGGGATATGATGGGTTCCTTAAGGAGCCAGAAATAGATGGCAGAGTGCTGGCTATAGCCTCTAAAAATCACCTGTGTTGTTATGGTTTGAGAACTATGGGAAGAGGTCAGAGTAAGAGGGCCAAGTTTTGCAGGTGGAGGAAAGACATGTGCATTCATTTGCAGCCGTAGTCATAAGGAAGATTTCCCCCATTATGTCCAAGAAGAGAGGATGGGCCTCACTTGGTGCAATTCCTAGCTGTATTTCAGCTGCAGGAGGAAATAAGCATGTTGAACTGGCTCCCATGACAAGTGGAATGGCAGTATACAAAGTCGTGTAACTCTTTCATCAGCTGCAGTTATGAGAGTGAAATAGGATCTTATCTTAATGAGAAATGATATGGCAAATGTGTTTTAGCATGACTTTGCAATTGTGCCAGGTAGCATTGACAAACTCTGGTGCTCTGGTAGCATTGACAAACTCTAAACATTCATAAATGTAAAATAAATGTAAATAGTCTAAACTAATTTTTGCTTGCTCCCATGTTTCTGTTCTACTCCTGCTCCTGTTCTTGCTGGCTGAGGCTTTTAAGGGAGCCAGGGGAAGTTGGTGTTCATACTCATTGGGTTTCAAACATCCCTTCTAGAAATCACAGGCATTACTGCTATATGGAATGTAAGGTAGTATCTACTATGTAGTTTTATAGATGTCTTTGTGATTTCCTGGGATTTTGTTGTGGAATTTCAATTAGGGTTTCCTTCAGGTTGAGATTTAATACATGTAGAAAACATAGTATTGGCATACCAGCTGAGTACTTGTTCACCCTTCTGGAAAAGTGTTGTGTATTAGTGTCAGACATGCTTCTGCGAAGTTGTAGTTATAATACTAAAAGGGAAGGAAAATGGGAGGAAACTGTGTATGAAGATGTACATTCTGCTAGTTTTAGGTTTAAATGAGAAGCATTTGAAAGCAACTCATGGTAAAAATGGAGCTTTACCACTAGGCAGGATGCAGCTCCCTTGAGGGGGAGGGTGGAAGCGTTGTTCTCTTTATTCTCCTTGAAACCCTGTTACTGCTGTACTGCTGGTGTGTTTCTGCAAGACAGCATTTGTACAAAAACTAAATGCAGGCTGGTCATTTATTTTCTGAGCATTTGCAATCACTCTAGATGCCACAACAGTTAAAATGCTGATGACTTTGGTCACTGTCAAGCCAAAAGTAGAGGTGGCCTCACTCAGGACACCTGTGGAACTGATACGTTGCCTTGTGCCTATATGTGCTGGTGGTCTCTCTGAGCAGTCCCTGGGGATGAGAGAGTGGCTTGGGGCAGGAGAAGAGGACAGGTCACATTGGATGCACTATCCTCTCCTGGCATACCCCAGAGCTCATAGGAGTGCAAAGGCCACAAATGGAGCCAGACTCAAAACAGCATGGCAGATTTTTGCTGTTTTGCTGTCTGTTGCCTGGTGCAGTGCTCTGCACCCCAGTTGCCTCCCTCAGCCTTGTAAATGTGCTAGGATGATGATTTCTCATTTTTCTTGGAGTAGATAACAGATAAGGGCATTTCTAGCTCTTTTGCCTTGAGGGGAAAAATGGAGAAAAGTGGGAAAATCTCAGAAGAGGAGGCAACTAAAAATACCATAAAGCTTGTGATCTTTGTTAATGGTTATATTTGGGTATTCTGTAGAAATGGATCAGAGAGAAAAATATGATTCTCAGACTTTTAAAAAAAATGAAGATATGAGTGAAGAAAGTGGAAGTATATTGATTTGTATTTTGACAGTTTGAAATAGCTTTTGTGCAATGCTTTTACAATGTTACTTTAGAATGTGGATTTGCAATTACAGTAGTATTTTAAAGCACTTGAAATTCAGAAGGATGTGTAAACTGACTGCAGTGATTTTATTTTTGTCTTGATTGGTTTTGTGTTAATTTGGATGTGAATTTGTATTTCTGTATGTGTATATAAACAAAATGCTGTTAACATGTATGTAAGTAGGAAGCTGGTAGGCAATATGCTTACATACTAGTGTTATTATTGAGCCATACTATGAAATATTTACTACAAATATCCATTTGTAAACCTGATGTGCTGTGAATTTGTGCTAGGAGTAATAAGGCGAGAACCTGCTTATGCTCTGTGATACAAAGAGCCAGATCAACAATGGGAATGAAAATTGGAAAACTGGAAAAGTGTTTTAATTACAGCCCGACAAGTGGTGCATTCATTTTTCATTGTTAATAAATGGCCCATATGGCATTTGTTGATCACATGGTCTGCAGCTTCTGCAACAGTAAGGCGTTTATTTTCAGGGAATGCAGAACACAACATTTAAACTGGGTTTTCTAAGCAGAAGATTGTCTTGAGGAAGAAAATGGACGTTACCAGGAGAAGGTACCTTAGGTAGCTCAGATTTTTCCAGTCTGAAGGCTTGGTGCATGTTGCATATACCTCAGCAGCAGGGTCAGCAACTTCCTCACATTCCAAATCCAACTGGGTAAAACCAGGAAGGGGTTTTCTCCATCAGAAAATGTTGTTCTTTCACAAAATGAATGAGGATGGGTTTTCCAGGGCACACAATCCAGATTGGCATGGAGGAACAGATGAAAACTAACCAGAGAAGGAGGTTTTATTTAGAAAGCAAAGCAAAGCAAAATTAGAATTTCTTGTGTGCGTGAGCAATATGCATCACAAAACCCAACCCCAACCCGACCCTTATCCCTGCCCCCCCCCACTTTCCCCACACACCTTGGAATAATGACAACCTATTTGCTTTTAATCACAGTATTTATCATACCTTTTAGAAACAAAACTGAAATCCATAGCCAGGACACCAGCTGGAGACAGTCAGGAATATCTCCATGGAAATACCATCTCTGAAAGCAAAGCTTGCCTAAGTTTGCTCATTACTATCTTCAAAGCATTGCTGCTGGCAATGTTTCTTAGCAGGAGCTAGGCGACAACTAGCCTCCCTGTTTTCTACACCCACTGTCACAACAGATGGATGGGTGATAGGATCTCTCCAGAGCAGCTCATGTCCTCCCTTACAGTGTCGCTCTTGTAGCCACTCTGATCTGAGTGGGCAGACAGTGTTTGGACCTTCCTGGGGTGTTTCTACCAGAAAATGACACCTATTATACATAACTAATATCTTTAATGTAATCTTATGTGTTTACAAAGCGTGTGTGTATGTATGCTTCTGTTTCCCTGAACACAAGAGATTTCCTCCCTTGCAGTTTTCATGTCATCCTTCCAGGGGCAAGGAGATGCAGGAAGGAAGCAGGGAGAAGGAGAGGGGAAAAGCCTGTTGGTCTTGCATTGGGAAAACTTTATCAGTAAGACAGTAACCACTCATAATGTGCTGCAATGCTGTCAGCCCCCCACCCGAGTAGTCTGAACTTCTGATCTGACAGTAGCAAATGACCAGACTGCACAGACTTACTCATTGCTCCATATAAACACAGATTTGTGCCCCCTTAACCTTTTTCAAATGATGAGTACAACATGATAGCTTGAAACCCAGGGCAGATGGTGTACTTCCGTACCAAGCATCATTCTGTCTGTGCGATGAAATGTGGCTGGCTAAGTGTGTCCAGATGGGCATTGCTCCTTTGATGAAGAAATCATTCAAATGCGGGAATTTTGGCTAAAATAAGCTCTTAAATGGAGTGTTAGTACAAGACACAGCACAGAGTTGAAAAAATCATTCTCCACATATGTAACTGAAGTAGAGGGGAAAAAACCTTTAAAAGATTGTGTAATCATTTAATTTATTGCTTCATGGAACTGATATATAAGGCACTTAAAACACTGTGAAAGTAAGGAATGTTTTGAACTCAAAGCCAATACTCTAGTGCTAAATAAATAAAATGCTTTCCCAACATACCTGATTTCACCTTTCAGCTGGCTTTTTAGGAAAGATTTTTGGGGAAAATGTTCTATCTTACATGCCTATAATTTTCAGGCTAGACTACAGAGGGACTGTATACTTGTTATTTTGGTTTCCCTTTAGAGAGTTCTGCAATGTTTCATAAATCCAGACAATTGGTACAGGTTTTAGGGAATATGTAATTTGTCATGTGCAATATATGCTGATCACTATGTCTGTTCTTAGAGGACATGGCAGCTAACAAAAACAATGTCTGACAGGTTGTTTTGGACTGTGAAGAATGATCTGTTATCTCCTCAGGTTCTTGTATATTGCTGTAGCTCAAAATCAGAATAAAATATTTAAAGTTGTCAAAAGTAGCTTTAAAGCCACTGACTTTCCAGCTTTTAAAAGTGGTTTAGGTAGGGACTTATGCTGTTGAATTCTGTAATCATCTTTGAAATGCTTTTCTAGTCCATCTTCCTTGAATGAATCATAGAACCGTGTAGGTTGGAAGGGACCTTTAAGATCATCCAGTCCAACCGTCAACCTAATTCTGACAAAAAGGCATCACTAAACCTTGTCCCCGAGCACCATGTCAACCAGTCTTTTGAATACCTCCAGGGATGGTGCCTCAACCACTTCCCTGGGCAGCCCATTCCAATGATTGATAACCCCTTCAGTGTAAAAAATTTTCCTAATATACAACCTGAGCTTTTCCTGGCACAACTTGAAGCCATTTCCTCATGTCCTACATCCTGTGACTTGGGAGAAGAGACCAACCCCCACCTCTCTACAACCTCCTTTCAGGTAGTTGTAGAAAGCAATAAGGTCTCCTCTCAGCCTCCTCTTCTCCAGGCTGAACAACCCCAGCTCCCTCAGCCTCTCCTCATGAAGCTTAGTCTCCAGACCCCTCACCAACTTTGTTGCTCTTCTCTGGACCCATTCCAGCACTTCAATGTCTTTTTAGTAGTAAGGTGCCCAAAAGTGCCTTTGGCACTTTGGCCACAAAGAATTGCTGATCATGAACTTGCTGAAGTGTTATCTGTGAGGAGTAAAACTTGAATTTACTGAACTGATAAGATTGTCAGGGACAGTAATAGGTAAATGCCTCAACCTTTACAGTATAAATGATTATATTTGAAACTAAGCATGGAGGGGAAATGCACTTGTCTGAGGAAAAGAAAAGTGAGCACTTGAATTATTTTTCCTTCGTCCAGAATCCATGCCAGAAATAGGAATTTCCTCAAGCAGTTCTATCACAGCAGATTAGGTTCTTATATTAAATGTTCCTGCCTGGGCTGCAGACCAAACCTCATTCCTCTTGCCCTTATTTAATACAGTGGACATGAAAATTTAATATAAAAAAGAAAACATTTAGTCAACTTCTTCCCCTCCTTTTGTGGTACAGTGCTTTGTCTGGGTGGAAGGACATAGATGTGATACATGAAAACATGACAGATTTGTTTTCAAGTTTATGTCATACGTTGGCTCCAATATATGGGAGTACCAGAGTATCACAGAAATGTCATGTAGTCTGTATATGGATGGCAATTTCTGCATGAGAGTGAGGGTAACCAATTTGACCCAGTCAAATTTGTGATATATATAGACACCACTGCAGCAACTAAAGCAAGCTCTGAGTCGCAGGTAAGCCACGTGGCTGTGTCCCAGCAGTTTGTCCCTACTTCAATACTGCAGTTAAGCTGCACTAGCTTCTAGGAGGTTTTTGCACCTGCATCAGGCATTTGCACTGGTGCAATGACTGCGTTTCAGATTTTCCCTAAACACCACGGAAACACACCAGCTGGTCCCAGGAAAAGTTTTGTCTGTGTGAAGTTTTAAAAAAGATGGTTAGATTTCTGAAAAAATAAAATGGGAAGTAACACTGGGTAATCTGGGAGATTTCTTTCGATCCGGACATTATTAATGATGGTTTCCTACTGTGGTTATCTGCATACATTTACTGAGTCTAGTCCTTGCTCTGGTTTTGTTTCATGAAATTCTAAAGTATGGAGCTGTCATTCATGCTTGCCAGGGATGAAATGTTGATGTGTTGTAAGTTAAATTTAGGCCAGGTGGCTTAATCAACACTTTGGGTTTGTCATTAATAGGTGGGTTTAGGATATGCAATTTTGTTTTGTGGTAACTTCCAATTTTTTTTTTTTTATATCTTTCCTTTTCCACTGTAGAAATGGAAAGGAGCTCATGTGCTCTTCAGTTGTCATATGACCGTGCAGCTCCACAGAGGGACAGGGAAGGCACTGCTGAAGAAAAGTCAATGTATTTGGGGCAGCTCTCAGCAAATTAACTGGGAGTCTGTTTTTCTAAAGGCTGATTTATACCACCAGGGAGATCCTCATACAGTGTGAAGCAGCGCTGTGCTGATCTCAACAGAGCTACTTTTTTGGTGGGGGTAAAATATCTATTTCCAAATGTGTGCGATTCTCTTCTTATGCTGATGCAATTACCACCACAGTGCCCGGGGAAGGTTTTGCCTCTGTCTCTCTCTTTATGCTCTTCTCTTTATGGCCTAGAAACACTACAATGCACTGTTGATTTTGTTTTCTGAAGGTTACCCATGCTCACACGGTGAGTAGTGTTTGCGGTTGAGCTGCTTGGGCGAGCTCTGATGCTGCAGGCTTAGAGGCAGCAAAAGCACAACAACCCTGGCTTTGCCGCAGCCCTACTGCCTGCAACAGGGCCCCAAGACCTGGTTTGTCCAGCTCAGCCCACGCTGCCATCTCACTTACAGCTCACTTGGATTGCCCCGACATGCCAGGAGTGTGCTTTCCTCCCTGCAGCACAGCATATTGAGAGGGAGGAGCCAGCAGAGGCTCATCATGCTATACTGAACTGGTTTGCTTCTTATATGTGGTAGTAGGAAAAGCCTGTCCCCATCCTGCTGTTCCTGCTCATTTTATCATTTTAAAAGACATAGTTCATTTGACTAGCACTCCTTCTGTGTTTGTAGGTTAGAGACAACTAACTCCCTGTGGGTCACCTTTACGTCTTCAGCTGTAAATGTAGGTCTGCTGGCTGCTGTGCAGTCTGTTCCTTATCCTTAAAAGCACAGGTCCTCACACGCAATTTCACAGTGTGTTGCATTTGCTTGTCTTCTAAGAAAAGGCATTTTGGTAGTGTAACAAGTAGCTCGGCTGTTCTTGTGACATTGTGAGTCCTGCCAGCATGGTAGCAAAGTATTTTTCATTCTAGGTGTTGCAGACATGTAATGAGAGCATTTTCTGCTGTTTCACTTGAGGGTTTCCCTGCCACTTCTTTGGTAAGGAAGACACTGATCTCAGCCCTGTTAAGGAAATTAATTACAGGGTGTGACAGTGCCTATAAATTGGAGTGAGCCTTCAGCTGTTCTGCTGTACGCAAGGTCTGTCTCTCCCGATTTGTTCCAAACCTAAGATTTGTTCATTCCCACATCCTGGAGAGCCTGTCAGAGATCTGAAGTCAAAATGTGAAGGGGATTCTCACGAGCTTGCAGGTGGCCAGTTGGGTTCACTTACACTGCTGAAAGGACCCGCTGTTTCTTTTATAGCACACATTGGGTTTACATATCACTGCCTGCAGATTCTAATCTTAGATATGATGCTTAATATGCTTTGAATTTTTCTTTTAATTTCTTTCCACCACAATTGAGGCTGATGCAAAAATTCAAAGGAAAAGCCCCAAAAGGTTTCCCCAAAAATATAGCACATACCATCCAATGAGTTCATGAATTGGAAAATTTGAGTTAAGTTTTACACAGAAGAAACTGGGTGGTGTGAAGCTCCTTTTGTCTATGGCTGAAGGGACCCTCCAGCTGCTTGTAGGATCATGACAAGGTACAAAGAAGGTGCAGAGCTTCCTTTGTCTGCAGCTGGGAGGACTTTCTAGCTGCTTATAGGACCATGGAAGGGTACAGACGGGCTACGGATGACCTCCAGAGGTTCCTTCCAACTGCAGCCATTCTGTTGTTTGTGTAGTAGTAACTTTTCAGGAAAATTCAGCTGAGGTGCAGTTCTCAAAGGCAAACAAGCTAGGACAAGCATCTGCACCTAGGGGTGCTCTAGCATGGGTGGGCTGGTGATATATCTTGGTTGGCATGAGCATGCTTGGACTGACCAAGTGTTCTTGGTCCCCCAGAGCCATTGGGGGTTTGTGGATATAGAAAGGAGTAAGGGGATACACTGGAGGAGAGATATATGGAACCACAAGACCTATTAATGGTCTGTGGGGAGATAAGGAGGTGGTACATCAATGCACGAGGTGTTTCTAGACTTCATTGCTTTTGCTGGCAGAACAACTTGTTTGCAGTATTTAGAGAGAAGATATGGATGTGGCTACGGTAGGAAAGGAGAGTGGTCCCTTTTCTGTACCTTACATTTATCTTCAGCAAAGAAAATTTGCAGGGATGTGATCAGTGTGGCCAGCAAAATAAACATAGTCTGTAATATAGTAATCCCTCTATTCAAATATAAGCAAGCTCAGCAACTCTCTTAAGGCAAAATTGGCTTTTTAATGAATGTTAACCTCTAAAAAAAAATATTTTTTCCCCAAAACTGGATTTTCTTAATTACTGAGATAGAAATATTACTGTTTTATTGAAATTTATTCAGCGAGCAGAAAGAGTAAAAGAAATTCAGGAGAAACTAGGGATAGTTTTTTTAAAAAATGAAATGTCCTGCAATTTTCTACACTGTACTGTGGCTTGTTGAGATTATATGAGAGGAAGCCAAATCCCACTAAAAAATGCTTGGTTCCATTGCTTCAATAGTAGGATGCTACTTTATCTTACTCATGAATCTTAAATTCATGGCTTTTTTTTTTTTTCCTTTTAACTTCTGTTGTCTTTTCCTTGAGCAGAAAGTAGACACGCAAACCCCAACATGGAAAACTGAAATCCCAGAATTCTACTGCAAAAAAATCTGCTAAAGTGATGCCAATTCAATAAGTCATTTGGAGGGCCATTTAACTTAAGAGGAAATAAATTCTTAAGGGCATCCTTAAGATCAGTCGGACATGTTACCTCTGTGATAGGCTGTCCTTCCAGAAAGGCACTCAAAATAAGACCAATAATTAAACCTCTGAAAAAAATAACCTCAGACTTTGGGACAGAATTTTGCCTGGCACCACTTGGTGGGGTGCCACCAAAGACAGCCAAGTTTACCACCCAGAGGGTAACCAGCCAGCTATCAGTGCCATTCGTTGATCATGTACAAAGAAAGGCAAGTACCATTCAAGCTTCATTCAGCTGTAAGTAAATAAAGGGTGCTTGCAGAGAAGATACCATTTTCTTACAGCAGAAAATTAGGCCATTTGGAAGTTTAACCAATTTTCTTGCACAAAATGACAGGAGGACAAAATAGGGCTTCATAATGGCAATGATGTGCCATTAAATATATCTTCTGTTGCCTCCCCATAAGAAACAAAAGATATTTTGTATCTGACAATATATGTAAAAATCTGTATTTCTCTCCCCCCCCCGCCCCCTTTCACTGACCATAAATAGAAAATCTTCAAGAGTAACTAACTCTATATATCTTAGCAGCCATTTCCAGGTGGGAAATGAAGAAATGCTGGCCAGATGCTAGAGCACTGCCCCAAGAAATTGAGGGGGGATCAAGGGCCAATTTCTGAGAATATATTACCCATCTGAAGGTGTGACAGCCTGCCCAACTTGCAGTGGAGGCGGAGGCAAGCCTATCTAACTCGTCCCTGGGTTCCCCATTAAAAACTCACTGGCAGAGGACATTGCAGCGTTCTGCTTTGATGCTCCGTGCTCTACCAGCTAGGGATTTGCTTTTCCTTCTGTCCCTCGTGGTGCAGCAGGATGCAGTGTGCCAAAGTTAATCAACTTCCTCTGGAAAAGGCATTTCTAGCCTGGCCATGACTGAGTGCAGAATAAGATTCATCTGTGCATTGCCAGAGCTGAGATGGCTGAAGACAGGTTTTTGCATCTTCAGGGAGAGTCCCATGTACTGACCTCAGCCCAGCCTGTGTCAGCCAGACCACATCCTCAAAACCTCTGGGGTCGAGAGGAAATGTTCCCCCTCTGGAGAGAAGTTGGCTAGTTTTGCATGCACAAGGATCAGCTGGGCGCAACACAAAAGAGTTGGGCAGGGGCTGTTCAGAACCTCATGAGTAACTAGATGACGGGGGTTCTTCCCTTGAAAGGCTCTGCAGAGAAATACTCCTCTAAAAATGCTTGGCTAGAAACACACCTGCCATTATAATCTACTGAATAGATGTGAACGAAGCTTCATTAGGAGTTTTGTTCGGTCTAGGCAGACTCAGGGCAGCAATCAGACTGTGACCTAACCAAATTTGTCTCTTTTTTTCACTCTTCCAGTAACTAGCTGAAGTTGATTTGCTTTCATTACAGGGGTCTATTTGGGCAGCAGTGAGGATGGGCTGGGAGCTGAAATTCAGTGAGCAGCAAAAGTAGGGAGGAAAAAGCTTTTTCCAGTGGCTGCTAGGATGTTCTTGAATTGTGATGGGGAAGGTATCTGAGCTTTTATTGTTACTGCAAACACATGCATGTGGCAGGAATTGGGAGGGGTAAGGATCTGCCTGCTTTGTTTTCAGCTGAGGGTCAGGCTGCCAGCAGTGGATGCTAACAGTGGCTGTTTTAAATCAGGCTGTGTCAAGGTTTTGGAGGTGGAGCAAATGTGCTTTTAGAGACAGGGCAGTGACCTGGAAGGAAGCAGGAAAAGCACTCACGACACTGACAGCAGATGACACACGGGTCAGAGGTGACATGAAACAAGATGGTTGCTGGCTCAGGGCTGTCTGGCTTGGTTAGAGGTGGGCACAGAAAGCAAACTCTATGTGTTTCTGTGGGCCCATGTCCCTGTGCTGTGTATGTAAGAGGAGGAGGAGGGAGTCTACTCAGGCATTCGAACCAGGCGAGCTGAAACACAGACAGGGAAGTCAGGTTCAGCTGGTTTTTGGAGTCTTCTCACCGAAGACTGCAGTTTGGGAAGGACACTGGTGGGTAGCTTGCAAGCTGTCCATCTTGCTTCCTGCTGATGCTCCAGGAGGAGCTCCTTTCCCATGCCACCTGACTGCAGCCTATGGATATCCACAGCATGAAAGGATGCTGTGTAGAGACACCTGACCTGCTTCCCTGTGGCATTTTCTGGGTACCAGAAGTAGCATAACTGCTTTAGCTAAGCCTCAAATCTGGGCTAATTTGGCCTGCCTGGCAACAAGACTAATTCAGTTAGGTGCATAGCAGTATCTGGAGGCTGTGCTGCTGTTTGCACTTCATTTACCCTGGCTGTCTCTGCCCAGCACTGCATTCTGCTGTGGAGACCTCTTATCAGAGATGACAGCATGTAAGAAGCTCTGCTCTCTGGCAGCCAGTGCTGGGAGTCGAGGATAAGCAGATAAACATGATTTTTACATGAAGGAGGGTAATCAATCACGGGAACAATTTGCCAGTGATTTTTGTGGACTCCACCACTTACAGCTCCTAAATCAAGATGATATATGTTTTTTAAAATATAAAATACATATGTATGAATTAGTTCAGTGACATCTCCTGGCTTGTTCCAAACAAGAAGCCAGACTGTGATTACAGTCATCTTTTCTTGCCTTATAAAAATGACTCTATACATAATTTATAGAGTTATAATGAATATTAGAAGTATATTATTAATTTTCTCTTGAAAAAAAGAGATTCAAGAGATATGTTTAATATTCAAGAGATATGTTTCTCTTGAAACATATCTACTTTTAGGTCTGGATCCTTCTTCTAACACACAAATACATTTAGTAACATGTTAGTTCTTCACTGCTAGTTAATGTGACCTTCATTTATTCTGGCATAAAACAACTAATATTTTTCTAAGTATATCATAATCTTGTAGTGGAAGTATGTATGGAAAGTAAGTATGGAAAGCTGAAGTGAAGTCTCAGAGTCCAGAACTGCTGAAAAGCTGAGGAGCCAATGTGAAAAAAATGGTCTCCTTAATACTAGCAGAGTTGAGCATGACCAAGAATGAATTTGAGTAAGATCAGGATTCATACAAATTAAGGGACTTTGAATATGGAGCCAAAATCCACTGAACAGACTGGAGAAGCTACCCTGAAAAGATTTCACCGTGATTCAGGCCCATTAGGTCTCTTGCTTCTTTTCCATACACCTGCTCATTGCTCACAGCTGTGGCAAGCAGCAGAAACAGTTCAAGATGAAAGGCTGTATTTTGATAGGATATATCTATGCAGAGGTTACTGGTGATTACAAGGAGGTATCTCACTGGGGCTGCTCAGAGTAGAGTCAGATCTGGGTTTTCTGGCCCTCTGGTGTGCCCAGCTGCTGCTTCCCCAAGTGCCTCAGTGGGTGTGGGATCAGGACTGAGCACCACTTTGGAGGGGACTGATGCTGGAAGTGGGGCTGCTTGTGCTGCCAGCACATACTGCAAAAGGAGCGGGAAGGCCAAAGGCATCAACCTTTGGGTCAGGGTAATGTAAGGTTCCACAACTTGAGAGCACACCTCTGCTTGTCCTTGGCTTTGCTGTATTTGTATTCAAGGAAGTTTCTAAACACCTTGTTCATGGTGAAGTGTGTTGTATTGTTATTGACTGCCTCATGGAAGAGGGACCAGTTGTATCCCAATATCAGGAGCTCTGCAAATTAAATTACTACTTTACTTTAGACTTTTTTCCAGTGTCTGTGAATTCCTTAGAGATGCTTTGCTTTATTAACAAGAGGAGTGTGTACTCTGCCAGAGGCTGAAAAGAAATAGGTTACTGATTTCTGGAGGATAGGATTACAAAAGGCCTTGCAGCCGCTAAGGTATAGTTTAAACCTTTTCTGCCTGAGCTTTGCAGGTGCTACGCTTGCCAGGTTGGCTCCTGGCCTAAGAATGTCAAGCATCAGCTCTCACACACTAATGTTTTGCCTTGTGGTTTCCTGGTGTGTCCATAGAGGGAACACACCACTCTGTTGTGCTCTGATATTGGTCCCGGTAAAGGTCCAAATATGCAAATTCATGTCTACTGTAAGCTTTTTGCTGAAACTCTTATAAAATAAGTCACTGAGCTGAATTTCCAAGTGCTATAAACATGAATTATTCTACTGAAATGATTTCCAGTGACTTCAGGATTTATGCCAGACATAGATAAAGCCAGCAACATAGTAAAGCAAATTCAGAGAGATGGAGTTCAGTTGGTTTTAATTTGGGCAATAGAGCCCTTCTCTTCTGACAGAAGACAATCCACTCTTTAGTTGTTTTTGGACATGCCCAGAGGCACTAATATTTTTGCAGCTTGATTTTTAGTTTATTTTCATCTCCTTTTCTCTCTGCTTTGAAGAACAAGGTACCCTTAGCTTTGCCGTTTAAACTTGCAACCCTTATCTCTGGCCTCACACTAGAAACATTTTTATTAGATGATATTTGGCAGTGTCATAATTTACAAACTTCATTTCTGTAGACTACAATCTCAACCCTAGTGTGACAGTGTGTGCTCCATGGCCCTGTGCAGAGTCGATGGAGGGAACTGGAGGATAACTGGTCCCAATTAACAGAAATCCTGAAATTGCAACTGAGATACCAGCTACTCACAAAAGAGAGGGCCCTGTCAAGGAGGTCTTGTCGGTGGTTGTTCTCTGTGCCTTCCCTTGGCCAGAGCTGAAGAGCTGGCTGTGGGGGCAGGTCCTTAAGCAGGTAGGATGGGAACAAAGGAAAAACTTTACCATGATCCCCTTCAGGAGCACCTGGACAGTCCTTATCTCTTCTCAGATCACTGTTTTAGATGTTTTAGAGACTGAATTTTGCAGTATCTGTGGGTCAACAGATGGGTAAGAATTATTTTCTTTATCTCGATTCAGCATGTTGCAGGAAAAGCTTTATCTCCTTTCTGTAATTTTTTTCTTTTAATTTTTTTTTCAATGGTGAAAAAGCCTTTGGCATAAGTAGGATGATTTTCCAGTGAAATACAAAGTCAGCTCATATACCTGGCTCCTTCTCAGTTGGCTGTCATTCTGTGCAGCAAGGTGCCAGGCAGTGATGTCTAGTTTCTTATTATTAAAAGAAGGCAATTGGACCAGTTTCTGAGTGCTCCCCTTTTGAAAAGCTGATTTAAACCCCTTGAGTTAACCAGGTTTTTCTTGTGGAGATGTGAAATCTGATGAACCTCTGCATAAAAGCCTTAAGATCCAGGATATAACAGTATCTTTTAGTGTGGTTTGTTGCATGAAAAATTAAATCACTGGAGGAAGCCCAGCTCTCTTTCTGATAGCAGTCCCTTAAAGATCATTGATTTTATACTTGAACATAATGAACCTGACATTCTCAAAATTTTTGGCATTACTGTGTATGTTCTACCATTAAAGGCAACCATATAATGATCTTCGTTTCAATAAAAGCAAACCTAAAATGCTGTGTCAGAAAAGGCTTCCAGACAATTTTTAACTCTACAGAAGTTATTTTGCCTTGTCAGACTATCTGAGAGACTTTTTAATCTGACTTTAGCTAGACTCCTGTTTAGTAAGGATATCCCAACAGTTGGTGGAGAGTAAGCATTTCCAGAAGGCAAATCACTGTACCCACCAGTGATGCCCTTTCAAAATAGGATAAACTACACTGTGAAAATCTGGGTCACTGTGCACTGACTGGGAGGGTGACACCATTGACTAGATGGCTACAGTTGCCTGTAGTTCACTCCAAATATTTATTTTTTGTCATTTGTGTTTAGGTGTTTATAAAAAGTTTTCAACTCATCAGTCTTTCCCTGTCAAAATGTCTGCATATATAGTTGCAGTTCATACTAGTGGCAGATTTAATTTAAAAGAAAGGTTATCCCTTCTTTAAAAGCCTTCACCTTGATCACTTTGTGGCCAATGTTCTAGGCAGTGACTGCAAATAATACTATTATTTCAGTTTACATTTCTCTTACACATTTCCTTTGTTACTCAGATAATTTTTCTCCTCATTTTTGTTTGTTTGCTTTCTTATCTATACTCCATCTATGCTGTAAGCTCTTGCAAGGCAGTGCTGATTTAAAGCTTAGTGAAATGACATCTCAGTCATGTTCGTCTCAAAGACCCGTAGTGCAGTGTTGTGACTCTCCCTGGTGCTAGTGGGAGTCCTGCACCTCAAGACTCACATGCCTTTTTGTAAATATCGGAGCAGATTTAGTCTCTTAAAGCATATTGTACTTCCTTCATTTCTTGGATGATTTCCATTTCTGAACAATGTGCTATTTCTATGCATTTAAACCACTTGCTGTGGAGAGCAGCCGAGAGAAGCAATTTCCTGTACTTATTCTGCCATTTCCATTCTAGTCAGGGATAGAAGTGGGTGAATCTTGTTCAGCAAAAATGCAATTTGAAAATCAGCAAAACACTTTGCAAATTTGAGTTGATTTTTGCAAATAATCCAGGGAAGAGAAAAAACCCTTTTATCACAATATCTAATTTTCTTGATCAATAAGTGTATCGTTTCTTATCAGTCTTTGTTAAGTTACCTGTAGACGTGAATAATTTTCTCTTGTCAGGAACATGTTTTTCAGTTGTCTTGCTTGTTTGTTTATCTGCTCTGGATGGGAGACCCATTATGACTTCGGTGAAAGCTAAGACTGTATCTACATGGTACAGAGTTGTGCTGCATAAAGGTGGCAAGCCTGTTTGGCACAGGATACCCTGTGTGCCAGAGAAGCCATAAAGCCATGATGAACAATGCCAGCGTATCCTCCTTTTCGTCTGGGTTGGCAGAAAAGCAATGTTGCTGCTATATGTTCTTCTGGCTAAACCGCAGCTCCCTGCCTCAGTACTCCTGTAGCCCTCCTGAAATGGCCAATATGACTCAGAAAGGCTCAAGCATCACATGGAACAACTTCTACAAGCAGGAAGTCAACCCTTAAAGGCACTCACTGATGTACTGTCATGTTTTGGGCCGAGCTGGCCACTAAAACGGATGCCCTCCCCAACCTCTCCCTTCAGGGAGACAAAAATGAGGGAGAATGAGACTTATGAGTTGAAAAGGAGCTAAACTACCTTAATGAAATATTAATTATAAAAAGAAAATAAGAAAACAATATAAAATCCATATCAAGCTCCTGGCAGGCCCTGGGAAAATCCCAGAGTGGACTCAGCAATGGATGGGAACTGGATTTTGGATCTGAATTCAGGAATGCATGGTTTGGGATCAAAGGCAGACAAACAGATAGAATTCTCCTTGGATGCTGGCCGTTGAAGAAAGGGAGCTGACCCATTGATCCCTCAGCTTTTTTACTGAGCATGGGAGAGAGATGGGATGGAATACCCAGTTTAGGGTCACCTGTCCTGTCTGCTCCTTCCCACAAGTGCGACCCCTCTACGCTCTTCTGCTTCCAACACTCCAATGAGGCAAATAACAATGTGAGCTGACCTTGTTTGTTACAGCAATAAGTGTAAGCGAGAGCCTCTCTGCATACTATTCCTTGGCATTAATTATAAACATTGGGCCTTATCTCTGCTAGAAGCAGACACTGCCTGAAAAATGTGCCATTAATTTCCAAGAGTGCAGTTAGTTAGAAGAGACTTAACTGAAAAGTAAAATTATCAAACAGAAAATCAAACCAGGATATTTGTGCACATTGCTAATTTGGGCATAGTAAATATTGTCCTGAAGTATCCATTGGCTTTCTCTGCCACTTTTTCTGAAGAACAACAGGATTGCAGTGCAGGTTTAATGGACTGTGTTTCTAATGGGCAAATCAAATGCTTCAAGACTGGAGAAAAACTAATCACATCCCCTTCTCAGTACTAAAATTTTTGCATAAGCCTGACTGAGAAAAAAATTACATGGAAATATATCTAGGGGTAGGCTCTAAGGAGAAGATTATTTTCATTCTTATAATCAGATACCTGAGGAAGGAGGAAAAATGGCTCTGGAGGAGTAGAAAGTGCTTACCAGTTAACGACATGGAATCAATATCTAGAATGTTACTACATTATGTGCTCTATTAATTCACTTTGCACTCATTTATCTTGAAGCCTCTTAAAAGAGTTAGTAATTGAAAAGACGTATCTCTTGAAAGCATAGGGATTTATTCTTGAAAAGAAAGCATCTATTGCTAACAGTCCCATGAGACAATCATCTATAGTTGCATAGTTGGTAGCACTGGGGTGTCATTTATCTTTTTTTAGCAATCCCAAGGTTTAGTTATATTAGCCTTTATTTTTACTATTTGGAGCAGGAATAATATTCCCTCTCTAAAAAGCTCTTTCTGGGAGAAAAGTGCCATCAGACAAATGAGAGAGTGCTGTATGCTGGGGAGATATTTCTCTCACACCTAAGGCTGGTGCAAAGCCAGTCACACAAATTACCAGGTAGAAGGCAGCATCTTAAACAGAAAGCATTGTTCTCTTTTATTTCCAGCATCTGAGAAGCCCCCATGCTGGCTGGTAGCCAAGGGATGGGGTTTTTTCTTCCACTTTGCAAAGTAAGCACAGGACTCAGGGTGAGCAATAACACCCAGAGTGCCTTCCTAGTCCTCTGGTGCACTGCAGGTTTCAGAGAGCAAAGCTTTGTCCAGACACTGTGCTAGGTAGGCATTTCTCAAGTGTTTCTGATGGCTTGTCTCCTCTTTGGATTTTGTTGGGTTTTGGGGGGTTTTAAATTCTGTTTCTCCACAGAGCTTTGTACTAGACTATAGAGGATCCGGAAAAGGTTAAGCACAGCATTTTTTCCCCTTTTGGGATAGGGAAACGGGCCAGCACCCTGCAGGCAGTTTTTCATGACATTTATTGAAACCTTACAGCTTCAACAGCTTCATGTGTGCCTGTGCTGAACCAGAAGTGCCAAGCCAATTTTTTGCAGGTGGATAAATGAGGTGCCTGAGTGTTTGCACATGTGCCCAATCTATTGCAAATTGCACTGCAGCATATTAGCTTGAGCCGTAGGCCCTTGTCCCATGCAAGAAAGTGAGATAGAATAAATGAATGCAAAGCATTGGATTTCCTGACATAGATTTATTCTAGCTTACTGGAGATCAAGTAGTGCTGAAGCAGACTTGATGCTGCAGGGCATACAAGCCTGTTCAAGGCCCTGAATTTGTACGTACTGAGGGATTATTTCAAAGATTTTACTACGTGAAGGGTTACAGCTCTTGTGGAGAGGTAGGCTTTCCATCCACACTCTGAAAGTCTCAGTGCAGTGTTATACCTAATATCATTTTTCTTCCTTAGAATGAAGGGTGTGACAAAACTAAGGGGTGTTTTCTCATGTTAGGGGTGAAGTGGTTTAGTGCATAAATACATTAGCAGTGACTCCCATTAACCATGATAGTTATGCATGCTGGGTTTCATCAAGGCTTAATAGAAATGCAATGGGCTAATCACTATCTTATTTCTGTTTATTGTTAACAATTATGTTTTCCATTATTACCTACTTGTGCATGTCACTCAGACCGTACTTCCTTGCCCACCCAAAGCTGGCTTTCCCCACCCACATCACCCTCTCACTTCTCATCTCACACAGCTGTTTTTCTCTCTCATTCCTGCCCTTACTCTTTGGTCGTAGGTCTTCCTGTGGATGTCTGCCATGGATGTACAGTGGGGAATAGTTGCTTGCTGTTCTGGGAAGTCTTACCTGTGTTTGTGTTGGGGTAATTGATGCCAAACACCTCCATGGTGTTTACTCTAGTGCAAACAGGGAACAAAAACGAGTTACCTCCTGGAGCACGGGTTTGACAGACAGGGAGATGTGGAAGTGCGTGCAAGGGGATTTGAAGAGACCATGGTCAATATGGGTCTTCAGACACTGTGGCATCAACCAGAAGACTGGCTGGTATCACTTTTAAAATAATTTAGACCTGAGGTGCTTCTATTACACTTCCTTCCACCCTAAATGGTGTCCAGGGAAAGGAGATATTTTAATTGGGCTTTAAAAAAGGGGCAGATCCTGACTATAGGGAGGATTTAGGTATGTGAATTTTTGTTCTTTTTTTTCCTGTATAAAATTTGAAGAGGGTTTTCTGTTTTGGAAAATCAGAAGTTGACTCTCTTGACTGAAGAATGATGAAGGGAAAACAGGGTGTAGATACATAACACTGGGTTGCCCAGAAGCTTTCTGGCAGGCTGATTCTGTAAGCATCCCATTGGAAACTAGCTCTGAAACAAGTTGTGGATCTTTTTGTGCTCTTGACTTACAGGGCAACTTAAACATTAAATGAGTATCTATTCTGCTATCCATGACGTTGGTATGAATTAGTGTGCTATTTTTTGTAGTAGATAAAAGTCTGCAAATTGTCTATTTTTTATTTTTAGTAAATGTGCATTTCTTAGATGTTGCTCCAGTTCTTGTGAGTTCCAGGAGTTGGTGTGTTTTTCCTCCCTGAAATGGGCGATGTTAAAGCATAGCCCG
The DNA here is from genome assembly GCA_013400555.1 of Jacana jacana. Taxonomy (NCBI): domain Eukaryota; kingdom Metazoa; phylum Chordata; class Aves; order Charadriiformes; family Jacanidae; genus Jacana; species Jacana jacana. Next base: position 57,010 of record VZTM01036471.1, read on the forward strand.
CCTCATAATGGTGTGTTGTCTAATCTTAGCTCCACTTCAATGAGAGCGAAACACGTGTTGAACTATTTTCCTAAACTGTGGCATTCAGGATTTAGACATGCAACATCCATTCTGATGGTTTACAGTAATAAGTGTCTAATAATAGCTGGTCAGCCTGAATAACTCTTAGCAATTAATATCTGCTGTGTTTATCTCTGGAATCGGTTCATGGCATTCATTAAGTGTCTTTAACATTATGTACAACATTTACTGCGTTTTAGCTTCTGTTCAAAGAATTTGGGTTGTAATTTGGGCCTCTGACACCTGTCAGCTGATAGGAACCAGAGTAGGAAATGGCTGAAAAGAAAAATTCCCTTTGTCATAACACAACACAATGTAATTTCTGGGTAGAAGATAACACTGTTTATTCATCGGCAGTAGCTATTTACCTTCCACCCTGGAGTATCGGATTTTGACTTTTACACATCTTTTATACCAGTATAGTTTTAAGACCATCAGTAGACTTTTGATTTAGGCACAAATGCAGCAATGTGATTAAACACACACTGATTTCAATCAGGTTGAAGTTTGTACTTAAAGCTGATTATGTACTTATGTTGCTGAAGATGGCTTTTCCACTGATTTATGCAACTGAGCCCAAAAATACGTATGAAATAAAACAGGTAACTATTTCTTTTGAGATACCATTCCTGTCTCCTCCTCTCTTCCCTATTTCTCTGTACTAAAAGACTATCTTTTTTTTGGATTTCCAAAGACTTGATGGTGGAGTTTTCTACAGCTATGCCAATGTCCCCAGATTTATGCCAATAAATCTAATCCATATGCTTTCTGTCTTTCCTTAGCAGTCTCACAAGACCTACCATAGCTGTTAAAGCAGTTTTGCTGCTGACACTTCTGTTTAGCCTTTCTTTTTTTTTGTTTTATCTTTTAGAAAGGTTGATGTCTGCAGAGACTGTTAAGCTTTGAATCTTTGAGTTTCTTCAGCCTCATAATTAGTAATGATGGGGCACTTAGTGCTGTCACAGAGCCACTGCAGGATGTACCAAGTCTGCCTCAGCTCAACAAAGTCTCTGCTCACTCCTTTGTGAGTGCAGCCACCTCCTCTGCTCCAAAGAGGTGGAGTAATGAGGGGAGGCCAAAGCTTTCAGGCTTTCACACCACCCTCTAGTATTGAGGCACTTTACCTGCTTTTCACTGTTCCTATGATTTCCAAAGCCCAGTGCCTGACCCAGTACAGGCACTGGGAGATCTGCTTAGCCGTGGCTAACTGGTGTAAAATTAGATGGTGCTTCCAGCCTGTTTTTGCCTAATACTGTTACTAGGATCACTGATCTGCAGTCACTGTTGTTAGTGGGAAGAGGCCCTCTTGCTGGCAGTTGCAGTAGAGCACCTGAACAAAGCCAAGGGATTAATTTTTCTCTTCAAATCCAGGTGTGGTGCTTTGCTGAGGATTTATCTCACTTTGTGGCTACTCCAGGTTAGCAAATAATACTGTACTGTAAGATAAGGGAAGTTTTTCTCGGTGCCTGTCTGTTTACAGTTCCTCACAATCTACAATAGTGGTGAAAACAAAGATAACCCTTGCCTAGACTGCTGAGAACAGGGCAATTCATCCACTTCTTATCTTGAAGGTTATTAAAAATCCAGTGCCTTCCCTATTATGCCATGATAGTCAATGGCAAATATTAACCCAAAAGATATAAATCCATAACAGGCCCTCTGGCACAGTGCTTGATATAGTGTGCTGAGTGCTGTCATAATTCTATCTGTAGTCTTGGTGCTTTGTTGCCATGCCCTTGAGCTACCCGTTAATGTCTGTGCAAAGGGTGCCTAAAACATGAGCACACCAGAATATGTGCTGAGAGCCAAATGATGTGCACTGGTAGCACACACATTAAAGGGCCCAGAGGGAGTGTAGGCAGCTGAGTTGGCTTTGTCTGGTTGCACTTTTTGTCTTCTCAAGGCTGACGCATCCCTGCAAGCAGGCAGAGAGACATGCCGCTCCACCCTGGGCAGCCTGCGCAGTGTGCACAGGAGAGAGCCTGCAACACCTTTGGTGTAGTTTTACTTGGGGACAGCTGGGTGCTTACTTCCTGACAGGTATGCTGGGCAGCAGAAAGGGCATCCATTCTAAGAAGTTTGCAAAAAGAAGACATAACATGGATTTGAGGGTGAAGATAACAAACCGCATGACGAGGCTCTGAGGTTGGAGCGCAGTGGGCTCCAGCCCTTTTTCTGAAGCACTAACCCATAGTTGTGCAGTTCATGGTGAACCAGTGCTCCCAAGGGAATAAGATAAGATGCAACCTATGGCACGGGTTGCTAGTAAAAGAGCTCTAAAAAAATAATGTGCAGAATCCTTGAGGACAGCTGAGAGAAATTTTTAAAGAGGTCAAATGTGAGTATTGGAAGCCTTCGGCTCTTGCAAGCTGCTTTCATTCTGCCTCTGTACCGAAACAACCCAGCATGTTGGGGCCTCAGTTTGGGTCAGGCTTCTTCAAAGTGAAGAAAAAGCAGAAGATTCTGTCTCTTTCAAGTAGAAAAGCCAGAAACTATTCTTGCTGAGCGTTCTTGTAATCACAGAGGTTTACAATTTATGCAGTATTTGTCTTTTAACTCTGAAAAATGGGTGTGAGCAAACTGCATTCAGATGTGCACACAAGTTCTGATATACTGAAAGAACCCAATACTCAGGAAAAACTCTCTGTAGCTTCCAATCTATAATCTTGCCTAACTGAAAAATCAGACTTGTGCCCAGAGCATGTATTTGGGGATTTATAGGAGGGACATAAGACTCTAGTTTGAAAGAGAAGCAGGGAAGTTTTGAGCTACAATGTTTTCTTCAGTGTCCAAGTCAAGAGCCAGAACAAGAGGACGTCTCCCAAACCTGGCACCATTTATTTAGCAAGAATTCATCTACTTAGAACACAAGCACTAATTGATGCTGATTGAGACAATTTACTTATACATTAGTGAACGCACAAATACAACCCTTTGGGACTAGACACTGAGATCTTCAGGTGGCCAGGAGAGAAGCACATGGAGATCTGTACTGATCTGTACTCACTAAGGAACCACAGGGTGAGCATGGACATGCAGAGAACTCTCTCCTTTATTTTCAACTTTGTGGCAGTGTACTTAGCAGCTCTTAATGCCTAGGCAAAGAGGTCAGACTTTGGCTTGCTGCAGAGAAGAAATTAAGAGAACCAATAGCACAGCTATTCTTCTGTCCTCTTTTCTTTTTAAGCCATGCATGATTCATAGGTTACATTAGCATCCCTCCAACAGAAGGACATGGATCATTAATGGCACCAGTACAGATGAGATGTGAGTGACAGCTTTCTGCTTTGATTACAAATCACATTGTTTATGTTGCATACTGCCAACCTTGTCTGTGGCTCTCATCTGTGCAGCACTCCCCATTTATAATTCTCTAGGCTTCAAAGTGTCACGCTAGAAATACCCTCCTTTGCAAGGAATCCATACCATTTCAGGAAAATGTGCACTGATGAAAGCAATCACCGTTGGGCCAGGATACAGAAATCATTATGCAGAATAGCTTAACTTGTCAACACGCTAGAGCAGGTCACACTGATGCAGTTGCTCATGACCCTCTGCCTTTGGGCAGGGAGCCTGGTATCTGTGTCTGTGTTGCAGTACTGCCAGCTGCCCTGGGCGAAGAAGATGCCCTTCTCCTGGCTCACCTTTGGTTTCAGGTCAGATAAAAGCACGTTGTGTGTCAAACTTGAAGAGTATCACAGACTTGAAATAATTTTATGCCCCATTGAATGTTCTCTTTGCAAAGCAGTAGCTACACAAGACATGAAGAACTGTTGCCCAAAGTGCCTGTTTTGACATTAAAAAGTTACTTATTAATAATAAACAGGCTGGGGACAGGCAGACTGAAAATGCCAGAAAGTACCAGATCAGTCATTGATGGAGCACAGTGTGATCAAAGGTAACGTAAATTTATCTGAGATAGTGTGCACATAGGAAAAAAAACAGATGCTTCAACTGTTCTGAGTAGCTGTAACTTTGCACACTGTGACCAAAGTCTGGGGTTGTACACACATGAGTGCTTAAGATCAGACCTCTTTGCTAAATGTATTCTCTTTCTCAGCTAAGCTCCAGCCTATTTACTGCATTAATACCCTGCCTATCACAGGCTGCTTGCCTTCCCAGCATATTTTCCTGAGAGTGAATAAAGAGGTGTCTTTCTGCCCGCAGCTGGGGGAACCTCACTGTTTGCCCCTGTGCTCTGCGACTGAGGTTGCATCCCACTTCCCTGGAGTGGGAATTGCAGTTCAGCCCTTTACAGTGCTTCTGCCACAGTGAAAAACAAATGTTGTGCTCTGGAGTCACACCGCAGCTGCATCTAAAGCCTGCCCTGAAGCAAAGATGAGATCACTCTCACTAAGAATAAGATATTTTAATATAAACACCCACCTTCATCTTTACTGCTCTTACAGGGAGGATCTAGCTCTTTAGGCGAGGCATATTTCCCCCCTAGTTAGCAATTTCAGGAAACCAAAATATGTGTTGGGAGAAGTGAAAGCTTACAGATTTGTGGCCATCTGGGAGTCATCTCCTGCCCAGTCTCCAGAAAGATCACACTTTTCAGAGTGCTGCTTAGAGGCAGCCGCATTATACTTGGGTAGCATTTCTTGTGTCCTCACCATTTCTTGGGAGCTAGCTTCCAAACATCTCATATCTCACTTGACTCCTACACATAGGCAAAAACAGCTGCAGAAAACTTAAGACTGGCTTGGTCTATTTTTGTCCCAGAAGGTGTCACTGAAGAGCCAGGAAAGGTGCAGGTTTAGTAATAGTTTTACCTGTGACCTCATGAAGTGGACCCTGGGGAACGTTAAAGGCAATTTGGGGCTGGAGATCCCTATGGCTACTGGGGGACTGAAGATCTGAGATCTGACTGGAGATTTTTGTATGAGAGAAAGAACACTCTGAAATTTACAATGCTGTGTTATTCTTCAGCTAAATCATTTTATGGTCTGTAATGAAACTAAATGATTCTTGGGAGGTGGTAGGAAGAGGTTCATGAGTTTGGAAGTGCTTTTTTATAACATACCTTACCTTTAAAGGAATATGTTTACCTTCTTGCTCTTCACTTCATACCTGTTGTGTCAACATTACATTATTAAGTGCAACCACTATGCTTTTTTGCAAAGTCTTGAGGGGAGGAAGAACTCTGACTTTCTGTTGAATTGTTTTGGATTATCAATAGACTCAGCACTAGCACAGAAATGGCAATGACATAAGAGGCCTCAAGGAGCTCGTGATGTGAATTCAACCAAGAACAATTTACACACAGCAAGCTGGGTGTCCCTCTCTCCATTTGGAAAGAGTAGTTTGAGTTACTGTTTTAATAGTCTTTTCTCCAATTTTAAGTGCCTTGTGAGTCTTGATTTGATACATAAGGCAAAGATATTTAGGGTACTTGCCTCCAAGATGGATATTAATGTAACCAGCGTAGAAAACCCTGGGCTATTAAATACTCTGCATTAAGCCAGTCTCTTACATACTGAAGAATAGGCTGTGATCTGATGTGGGGGTAGGATTATCCTACACCAGTGTACTGCAGGTTATTTCCTTCCCCAGAAACATCTGCTACTGTCTGAGGCAGGATAATGGACAAAATTATTGCATCCATGTTGCCATTCCTATGCTTTAAAGAGAGTAATTGGAGGGTCTTAAAAAACCCCAGAAGTTTAGTTAATATGTCCAGCTATATAACTGGTGCATACCTAACCAGTTTTCTGCTTTTCACGACACTGATGCTGCAGACCTCATCCTTTTCTCTTAGTTTCCAATAGCAGGTTTGTCTAGCCTACAGTTTAATACACCACAGTTTTTTGACATGTTAGTCCTCTGAGGTAAAGAACAAATGAAGGAGACTCTACGTTTTTCCCTGGCAGAGCTATTCCAGGTTTATTGCTCCAAAGGACTTACAAGGTCTGAAGGAAGGAATATAAAAAATGGTCCCAAATTCTATAAAAGCGTGACTTCTTATTTGGTAGAAACCACTCAAAATTTCTTTTAAGTGGAAATTGAAATCTTTCTCCTAACTTCCTCAGCATCAGCTGAATCATACAGTGGCTGCAAGTACATTTAATGGCAGAAATAGCAGAAATTCATAAGAATATGTAAGAAGTAACATTATTGTTGTCTCAATGAAAAGGTGGAAAAAAACAGTTTTTAACTGCATAATAGAGTCTACCCAGTGACATTCTGCTAAAAAGGTATATGGTCACACTGAAGCAGTCCAGCAAAGGAACGTTGCAGGTCTTAGTGCTGGAATTTTGCCATTTAATCTTTTCTCTGGCAGATTAGCACAGAGATTACATACCCTCTATGCATTGTTATCCACAGAAATAAAACCTATAAGAGTTTGTTCACCCGTATTCCCCGCTTCATTTATCCATTTTTTATTTCAGCCACTAATCTGCTAAGGATTTCAGCCTTTAGCTCAGGGTTATCAGAATGGCATTGTGAGTGGATAACATCTGTTTCAGCTTTCATCCATCTAGAACACAAGCATTAATCACTAGAAATGGAGTGTGAAATGGAAAGAAGAGTTAAATGCACATTTGATTCTGGACACTCAGAGAAAATGGCTTTTGGGATCTGACCAGAGGGAGAGCTTTGCTCTGCTATCGCTGGGGTTGCCAGTGCAGTTTACATGAGAAACCAGTCATATTATCTGACAGAAATTTTCCTTCTTCCAGTTCATTTTAGAGACATAGTAAAACTTTGTTCTGTTTATTTTAGAAGAAATATTAAAAACCATAAACCCCAAAACAGTACATCTGTGTAGTTCAATTTGGTTGTGGTTATCAGAAAGCTTCTCTTTCCAGGCTTTCTGTGCCCTAGCTGCTGTCTCCAGCCCTGAGTTGTTACAGCCTTGTGCTTCAAACGGGTAGCTGTGGCCAGGCTTTCCAGCAGGAGTGAAGAAAATATAGCAAGGACTAGGAACAATCTTGCACCAAGACACAATGGACTAATTTAATGGGGCTTTTCCATCCAGATATGGTGTGTTCAATTTTTTACTGGTCTGGCACACCTCATGGTAGCTGGACTCTTATTTTTTTTAAGTCACTTTAAGAACAATCACCAGCCCTGCCTTCATCAGAGCAATAGGCAGGAGACACCAGGAAACCACTTAACTTCCTTTCCCAATTCACTTGCTATTGTGCAGTTAAATCTTTTTTAGTGAACGTCAATCTATCTCTAGTTTGCCCTTTCACCACACTTTCTTCTTTTGTCTGGTAAAGAATTTCCTTCCTGGCTAGAAATATGAGTCTCAAAAAGCAGCACTGTTGGAAGGAATGTATGTATAGTCAGTATATCAGTGTTTATGTGATGTCAGTCAAATAGCTACTCTAGAGAGACATCCTATTTCTTCAAGGAGGTTTGTTAAGGGCCATAAGATTTACTCCTGTAAGCAAATTTTTGCAGAGTTAAGACCCTCTCTTTGGGTATTTAGTTTGGCTTGTGGCTGACCATGTGTACTTCTCCAACAGTGCACAGGGAATTTTTGCAGCACAGTGTGATGAATTTGCTCTGCTTTGTGAGGATTTGTATGTACTGGATACCCTCTCTGCACTGGCAAACCTATTGGGTGTTGTGGTGAGTCTGGAAAGCAGGAGGTGGAAGACAGCTATATTCAGACCTAGCTGATGGTAAATGTTTTGTATGTATGCCTTTTTGCAGAGGTGATTTCCAGCTTTGCTTCTTCCATTTCAAGATGCTCTGAAAACTGGCAGTAATTATTCTCTGAAACCCTTAGAGAAGGCTTCTCACAGAATTTCTCCAAAACCACAGAATATAATTCATCTAGTCAATGCTACCTACTTCTGTTATTTTAAAACCTGTTCTTCATCGACAGCCAGTAAACCCAGTTCGTTAAGGCATCATTTCTGTGCAGTACATGAATTCAGCACACTACCTGTCCCTGTTTCCTTTCTCACTCTCCTCTGGTTATACTTTTGAGTAAACTGTTCTGAGCATCTTAAGCTCCTGAGGTCCCTGGATACAGCCACTGCAGCTCATTAAAAACACCCCAACAACCCTTGCTCACCCATCAGGTCAGTGCTACACCTCTGGGGGGACACTGTTTCCAGGTGTTAGGTGGGGTTTCCCTGCGGGAACAGGAGAGAATGATGTTAACAAGAGTATTATTTCTCTAGCATTTAAAACCTGAGCCAACCTTTAACCTTTTCTAGAATAATGACTTCATTTGGTGCTCTCCCCCTTGTTTCCTTGCAGTTTCACTGTCAGTAGACTTAAATATATTCATCATATGCACACCAGCAGCCAACCTATGTATTTTAGGAAGTGTTTCTGCAGGCCTAAGTCCTTTGGTCCCTTGATTTCCTTGTATGCTTTGTTGAGAAGTGAAATAGTTAATGTTTACTGGCATTACAGTTATAATACTTGTCAGCTGAGTTGGCATCTGTTCAAAAGAAGGCGAATATCATGCAGCAGAGCAATCAGTTCAGTCTCTCTTCAAACTTGGCTTATTGACATGGGATAGTTATAATAGAAAGAGAAAGGGAGGGAGTTTCAACCTCTGTAATTAAACCAGCAGTAGTTCCCAGGAGGACATTTTGTGTCTAAAATCAAGGCCTGCCCTTTTCACTTCATATTGCTGCATGAATTCTTTAAGCTCCCCTGACAAAATCCAGTCTTCATCTAAAAGCAGAATGTCCACCCTGGTCTAACACGACTAGTTAATTAGACTAGTATAACCAGGAAAAAAAGTCTACATAGACAAGCTCACAGGTTTCTATTTATATTCACTGCGTGTTTAGAAAGGTCCCTTCCCATTTTAACAGAACAGAACAGAACTTCTTTTTACAAGTGAACTGAGATTCTGCCAAGCAACTGCCAGATGTCAAATCCTTTGTGGTTTCTGGAGCTGATGCCATTTACCTGTGTTTTGGGTAAGAATAGAGTCTGCTCCCTCCTCAGACAGTGCTCTCCTACCTTTCCACCTCCAGCCTCCCTCTACCAAGCATACTGCTTCCATACCAAACAATTTCTATTTTCTGTTACAAAAAAAAAAAAAAGAGAAGAGGGGAAGAGAAATTGTTGGCAATTTGTGGCCTTATGCTTTTAGAATTATGTTATTTGGGGTATATTTTACTGGTTCCTATGAAAAAGGTGTAGAAATATATTTATTATTGTTTTTTTCTAGGCAAGCAACAACCTAAAAACAGAACTAGAGACACCATCTGACTGATTTATCTCTTCCCTAAAGTTAACTTTTCTTCTTTGTAGGTCCTGTTCTTTTTGGAAAATAGTGACTTTGATTCTAAGAACTCATCAGTACTTTTAGAAACTCCTTCCTTTTTGTTTTGTTTTGTTTTTAAGGGAAAATCTAATGAATCCACAGGAAAGCAATAGAGAGCAAGTCAGTGACTGTGTTTTTCTCTACAAGTGATGAAGTGCAATAATGAACTCAGATAAACTATTGTTAGTTATATGAGAACAGGAGTAATTGCAGTTCTAGAAATGGTAGGTAAGACATCCACTGACATCAAGAGTTTAAAATGCAAGTAAACAAAGTCTGTGGGAAAGGCTCCATCCTGCAGATGAAGAACTGTAAGTAGGTAAAAGGTTTGCACCCAGAAATTCAGTAGCAGAGGCCACAGCTGGGACCTGGTCTGATGAGGATGATATTTTCCTTGCCAGACTACTCCTTTCTTTCCTTTGGGCTCCGTGCTTTGTACCAGCTCACAGAGAAGGCTTTTTGAAACTATTTAGTATTCAACACATGATACTCTGTAATTTTGTGAAAAGTAACATCTGTTCAGGAAGAAAATGAGTGTACATGTACGAGCAGGTTTCTACGATACATATTTGAGAGAAGAAAAAGAAACAATTTAGCTTGAATTTACTAAAAATTTACTAAATTTACTAGCCCATTTGTTATAATCCAGTGACCCAACCTCAGAGCAATTAAGAGTCGATTAGATGTGGTCTTGAGGGATATGGTGTAGGGGAGAACTTTGTAGAGTAGGGCTGATGGTTGGACTCGATGATCCCAAGGGTCTCTTCCAACCTGAATGATTCTATGATTCAATCTTCTCAATGGTCTCCAAACCCCCAGCTGATACCAAATGGCATAGCTCCCTTACAGATCTAGTCTGTTATGGTTTTGCTACCTGAAAAAAGAATTCCCCACCATCAGCAAGTGGAATTTTTAAAAACAAATCTATATACTGGACTTTACTCTGACTTTAACCAGCAGAGCCTTGTATACTTTCTGCTGCTGATAGAGGCCTCCTATGAGCTTTCTGACTGAGTCCAGAGCTGATGAATTTCATCTGGTTTCACTGGAAGGTTTAACAGAGTTATGGGAATAGAGTTTTGCTGCAGAACGACAAGTTGGCTGAGATGCTTGGCAGAGCTTTGATGAAAATAGGCTGAATTTCAAGGTTTTAATTTGACCCTGCACCCAGGAAGCTTCATTTGGATTCTGCTTTGCTTAAAAAACCTCTTTTGCCAAGGGTTACTTAAGGTACTTTTGCAGACTACTACAAAGTTATCTCTCCATATTCAAATGCGATTATTTTTCTCCCCCTGAGATCAGCTAAAGAGAATATTTTATTCTACTCTTTATTCTCCTCTCTCCTTTATACCCAAGGAACTAAAGGGAAGCAGGACAAAGGATTAATTGGATGTCCTAGAGTCCCAGAGGGTCTCTTGTTCTGAGTGGCAAGAGATCATTGATGGTCTTGAACTCAGGTATATTTGAGTTTCATGAACTCAAATATACCTGAGCAACATTTCTCCTCTAGTCCTGTATTCATGCAAACATAAATACAGATAATAATATTTCAAGTTAACATGTTTCATATATTTGTACATTTATTACATTTTGTTGGTCTACGTAACCACAGATAGCATTTGTTGTTCCAAACTATGGTATGTTTTTCACTGATGGCCTTTTTAAAAAGACACCTGTTCTTAGAAGCTCATCTTACTTTTAATCCCTGTATCTTTACCATGAGAGTGGATGGGTACTGCATTTCATGTGGTTCATCCTCAAAACAGTAGCATAAAACCACCATATGTCAGTGGCTGATTACATAAAGCAGCCTTTGGCCCCATTGCAAGGCTTACACTCAGTAGAGGCCTGGGTGGAATCTGGGGCTGCATAGCTCCAGGTGTGGGCTCTGCGTCCAGCAGTGACCCATGCGGGACAGCTGCCCCACCTGCCACGCAGCCATCCCCCCTGAGGTGAAGTGGGGACAAGTAGCCTGGACCTCACTTTCAGGCAGTAATTGGGGGAGTATATGATAGAGGGGTTAAGCAATGTGCCCCAGGGCTTGTACAAACCTAAGGAGCTATTAACAGTCAGTAGATAAGGTGACACATTATCCTAAAATCTGTCTGCATTCAGCAGTATTTTTTTCCACCAGTATCTCTTTCTTCAGTCAGCAACCCTCTCATATCTCAGATATGTCACTCTTCATATATCAGCAATATCAGCAATATGGTTTTGAGGTAAATCTCCAGATCATCTTTATTTATTTCTTTTTGATTCATAGTCAGAGCAGTGTCAGAGTACACGCACCTGGATTCCCTTTCAGTGAAAGAGCATGGGAAGATGTACTCTAGGAGCATACCTAATTCTCTGTAGCTGCTGACGGATGCTGACTTGATGGGATCAGACTAAAACTAGTCCAAACCCAGCTCTCTGAAATGCAAATAGTGAGGATGTTGCATCCTCACTACCAATTTCTTCACTCTGCAGATCAGCTCCTGCTTGCTAATGTGGCAATAGTCTGAGAAAGCCAAACACCACAGCAAGCCTGATTTCACTGTAGGAGGGGATCAGAGGACATAATAAATGGCAGTGGAACAATGAAGTTCATCAGGACTGAAAACAGTCAGTGACATTAATAATACTTCCCAAGCTATTATTCCACTGTTTCAAGACTCAAATAGTAGCTAAATCGAGCCATCCTCTGTGAGGATGCCTTTGTGTTTGGACTTCAATAGCAGAGATCTCATCAGTGACTGGGATCAAATCCTGTCCTCTGTGGCATAGAAAAGATGAACGTTTTGCTCTGGAACAAACCTTTGTGTGTTGCCCTTTTGGGCTGTAAGTCAGAGCATCGTCTTTAATAGTATTAGATCTGTTCTGGGGAAACAGATTTTTTTTCTTCCAAGCTTCACTCTTTTGCCTTTTACTCCTGCAATTGTAATTTGTGACAGGAGCACTGGACAGGTCTCCCTGTTTGAAGCAAAAGGAGGACAAAAATGCTGGCATCCCTCTGTGTACACAAACCAATAAGCCAGCTGCCCTTCAGCCCTAGCAGAAAATATGATTGTACTTGCTCCTCCTGATCTCCTTCAAGCCCCGTGGCAAGTCCAGGTGTTCTGTTCTTGGGAGGCATCAGCAATAACAAAGAATCCTTCAAAAGAATTGAAACAGTCAAGGAGACTTTTTTGCTTGATCACAGATGGAGACAGAAGATGGATTTCTGAGAGCAGAGCAAGAAAGAAGCCATGAGAGGTTCCATAATTTAACAGAGATGAGCTGGCTGCAAGAGTGAGTCAAGAGTCAGGCAAAATAAAAAGGGTCAAGTATGAGAACAAACACATCCTGTAATGTTTGGAAGCGGCTGCAAACTTGGGAATATGATATAGCATTATTACAAAGCTACTAACAGATCAAGTTTGTGACTCTCCGTCCTGACTTCCAGATCAACAGCGTTTGTTGGGTGTCAGGAACTAGATTCAGTCATCTGTAGGTTAAAATGCCCCTCTCTGGAGAGGATAAAGTAATGAATGAAGCAGAACTAAGCTCTGAATTTCTGTTTGCCTAGATCCAGATCTACCTATGGGCAGAGTATCAATCAGTCACTAAATAAATAGATATGTGTAGAGAGATGGGTACTGGCCTGTACAAAGACCTGTGTGTCTATGTCTATGAGACTGATACTCTAATCCTTTATGGAGAGATGTGTTTATGTTTCTTCTCGCTGTAGTGTTTCCTGCAGGACAACAGCACTCAGTCCAGACAAATTAAACTTCTTGGCATCTGCTCCAAAGTTTATCTGGGGCAGGAAGAAAAATAAACTTTAAAAACCTTTTCATTTATAAAGTTTGATTTCGTATGGATATTTCCCATTAGCTGTTAAGGAAAACAGAGATGGTTCAGAACCATGTCAGCTTTCTGTACTGGTGCGGATGTTCCAATCTTATCTACAAATGAAAAAATCTCATTTACACATATTCATATGCATACATGCATATATTTACATATATGTGTAAGTTTTATTTTTATCTTTCAAGACTTTGTAACAGCTAGCTTGCTTTGCAATTAGTTTGAAATATGATCAAGAACAAGCGCTATTGGAATGTTTTTCAATAGCAAATTGGTTTCATGTCATGTCTTATCAAGGGTTTTGAAATCTAGCCCAGATTTTACTGGATGATTTGTCAGATCCTGGATGTCTCAGCTGCTTTCCAGCCTGCTGCTGGCAGCAAAAGGAACCTTGCTTACCAGATCAGCTCAGCATGTTGGGCTTCCCTCTGAGAGAAGACTTGTAATTCATTACTAGTCAGGCCTGCAGGAGCAAATCAATGGCAACCAAACTCTTTGCTGGGTTTTCACACCAAAGCCAACACGGCATTTTAGAGGAAAATAAAATAGGTTCATGGTGCTTGATGTGCACAGCCCTAAGATGAGCAATAAGAAATTAGGACCTCAGATAGTCACAACTAAACCTCTTTTGACTCCAGCCATAACAAGACCAAGGTGTGTGGAAGAACAGTCTTACCTCCCAGTGCAGACATTAATCTAGGACTCCTGAGGGTGAGCCCCCTTGAGACAGAAGTTTGTTAAGAATGGTGCAGGGTAGGGAAGGGGAGATCTGCCCAAGAAGTCTTGTTTAATATAAGATACCCGAGATTCCAAAAGACCTCTTTGGGAGCAGGTCTGGGTAGAAACTGTTGCAACGACTCTGTGTTTAGATTCCTGAAAAACACCCTTGGGGCTAAGGTTGTAGAAAGCAAGGCACCATCCAAGAATATGCCAGGTCCTATAGAGAAAGTGAAGCTGTTAAGAACTTCTATGACCTTTTATCCTGTTACTGGCAGGTCTTTACCTCTGAAGCCTCTGCTGCAACCTATTGCTGGAGACTCTTTCCTGAAAGCACAGACCCTCTTTTACAGGAACTTCATTGATGTGGGTGACACATGAGTCCTTTGAAGCCTTAGCCCACTGGGTAAAATTCCTAGCCAGATAGACTCTTTGCTGTAACCCAAAGCTCAAATATGGACATTTGAAAATCTTCTGACCAGAATATGTGGATAAAGAAAGACCCTCAGACTTTTTACTTTTTCCATATTCTCTAGTCCTGCTCCAGGCAGAGAGCGTGGCACTAACATGATCAGCGCCCATCATTCACACAAAATGTCTCCTAAGCTAAACTTGAGGCAGTCCACAAGAAGTAATGCAGGTAGGAAACAACAAAGCAGGAAAAGAGATGAAATACAGAGCAGTAGAATCTAAACAAAATCTTAGAATTGTGTTATGTACCTGTCTCAATAGCAGACTGACAAGAAGGTCGGGAGCTAGCCTGTGTTACTGTATGGTGAGTGTATTAGCCAAGAGAAAAGTTCTCACTAGCAAAATACTCAGGAAAAATTACCTCTGCTAGCAGAGGGAAAAAAAACCCGCCAGAAACATCATCTCAGCAGGGAACACACACCAGCAGACAGGAACTGTTAAAGTAAACAGAAGTTCAGTCTACAATATCAAAACATGGTGCCATTCTACTCCCTTTGATGCTTGCCCACTGCCAGCTGCAACGTCTTCATGCTGCTGTTTTTATGCTTTGCGATGTGACATGAAACTCTTTGCAAAGCTGATACTCCCTGTATCTGTTATCACCGTGCAGCCTCCTGTGTAAAGCCCTAACTTTCAGCAGTCATCTCTTGCTGAAAATTTTCCTCTACCTTTTGCCACAAGAGGACTCCAATCTCCAGTGGCTCATGGCGGGATGTTTGTGTTTTTTTCCTAACTCCCTCAGAGACCCATTCTAGCAAACTTGCAATTAGGAACCTGTTTTAGCAGCAGCTCGGTTTTTGAAAATGTAAAATGAGCAAATATGTTTAGCTGTGGACTTACTTTTTTAGAGCTCTAAGCAGACAGACTACTATTTGTTAACAGGAGATGCCCGTTCTCTCCAGCTATGGCTTTTAACTATTTTTCCTAAGGAACACTGCACTGCAAAATGCACACAAGTAAAAGTGACCTATTTCTTATCATTAATTGTATTCAGCTCTGTTGAAGCTTATGACTAATCATAGAATTGTCTAGGTTGGAAGGGACCTTTAAGATCATCCAGTCCAACCATCAACCTAACTCTGACAAAAAACAACTTATCACTAAACCATGTCCCCGAGCACCATGTCAACCTGTCTTTTGAATACCTCCAGGGATGGTGCCTCAACGACTTCCCTGGGCAACCCATTCCAATGATTGATAACCCTTTCAGTGGAAATTTTTTTCCTAATATACAACCTGAGCCTTCCCTGGCACAACTGAAAGCCATTTCCTCTTGTCCTACATTCTGTGACTTGGGAGAAGAGACCAACTCCCACCTCTCTACAACCTCCTTTCAGGTAGTTGTAGAGAGCAATAAAGTCTCCCCTCAGCCTCCTTTTCTCTAGGCTGAACAGCCCCAGCTCCCTCAGCCTCTCCTCATGAGGCTTACTCTCCAGACCCCTCACCAGCTTTGTTGTCTTCTGGACCTGCTCCTGCACCTCAAAGTCTGATTTTGTGGTAAGGGGCCCAAAACTGTACACAGTACTCAAGATGGGGCCTCACCAGGGCCAAGTAAAAGGGGATGATGACCTTCTGAGTCCTACTCACCACGCTGTTCCTGATACAGGCCAGGATTCTGTTGGTTCCTTTGTGCAGCTGGGCACACTGCTGGCTCATGTTCAGACAACAATCGACCAACATCCCCAGGTCCTTTTCTGCCAGGCAGCTCTCCAGCCACTCTTCCCCCATCCTGTAGCACTACCTGGGGTTGTTGTGACACTTGGCCTTATTGAACTTCATCCCATTGGCCTTGGCCCATCAATCCAGCAAAGTCTTTCTACCCTCAAGCAGGTTGACACTCTCACCTAACTTGATGTCGTCTGCAAACTTACTGAGTGCACTCAATCCCCTCATCCAGATCATTGATAAAGATGTTAAAGAGAACTGACCCCAATACTGAGCCCTGGGGGACACAACTCATGACTGGCTGCCAACTGGCTTTAAATCCATTCACCACCACTCTCTTGGCCTGGCCCTCCAGCCAGTTTTTAACCCAGCAAAGACTACTGCCACCCAAGCCACGGGCAGCCAGTTTCTCCAGGAGGATACTGTGGAAGACTGTGTCAAAGGGCTTTTCTTTCAACTAATTTGATTTCAAGCTTCCTGCTTCTTTTCTTGCTATGTGTCATGAGCTTAAGGGCAAGTATCTTGCAATGCTAACAACCATTCATATGATGCCTGATTAATGTGGTTATGGCTGTAGAGACATTGTACTAATTATCATGATAAGAATATGATTATTCCTCTCAATTTCCATTTTGATAGAGGCCAATAAATATATCTGATAGCTTTTATGGTATTTAATAACCTTTATAGTCACAAATGTGAGCTCGTAGAACTATTGCAGGTATGTCGTTGAGATATAGGAAATACAAAGTCTTCTGAACATTGCATAATTAGTATGTATTTGCATTTTACATAGGTGGGGTCTGATCAATGTTGGGGGAAAGAGGAGCTCAGCAGTTAGCAAAAAGTGAAGGATTCAAAGAGGAAAATGCAGGGGAAATGGCACAATCATTTCTTAGAGTAAATGGCAGGCTGCTGACCTGCGAGAACTGCGTGATCTGGCTGTTGCCGCAGCTCACCTCCCTGTCTCTCTCTATCACAATTTTTTAAACAGCACAGACACCACATTGTTGCACGTCTCTTAGGGTTGTTGTTTAAAAGACCTTAATATTGTTTTTGAGAGCCCTGACTATTAAGCTCTCTGGGTTGCATTATTGGATTGTAAGGACCAAAGTAACACAACTAAATCACTCTAGTTTCACTGTCCCAGCACTACAATTACAGTTTATTGTGCTCCACTGTTTTTTCTTACCCTTGCTTATGATGGAATTCACACCAGTTTACAAGCCCTCTTAGGATAGAGTTATCTTGCTGTGGCGAGAAAGGTAAATGGTGCAAAGGCTGGCAAACGCCCAAAGAAAGTGTTACAGCTGCAGACCCCCTAAGAGGAAGGCTTGTTTCTCACAATGGAAAACTGAAGCCAAAATAGACCTCAGCCCTAAATGCTAGGGGGGGGAGGGCTTTTGTCAAAGGAATATGTTGTATCTGGGGACACTAGTTTTAAGCCAGGAAGGTGGTGTTAGCACAGAAGCTGGTGCACACAGCAAACCCCTGCTCAAATTCAGGGTTGGGTCATGAGCTCTCTACTCCTCAGCCACCCTATTCAGGGTTATACAGGCAGCTCGGGTGTATCTGCATGAACTGCAGATGGCGCAGGCAAGATAATCACAACCAGCTGAGTGGGAGCAGATGTTCTCAGAATGGCTGTTAACAGAACAGACACTAGAGGGCTGTGGAAAATAGTCTTTGACAATAGTACTGTTTGTATGGTTCAGCTTTCCCACTTATCTGTAGGGGATGTGTAAGGGGGAGAATGGGTCCAGGTCCTGTCTTTGACAGACAGGCAGAGAAGTGATGGATGTCGCTTTTTATGTCTAACCCACAGTCAGAGGACCCATCTGGTGTAAGGTCTGAAGACACAGCAAATCCAATTTCAGGGCTCCCTGGACCACATCAGAAATCCCATGGCTACATGATGCAAAGCATCAGGCTGATACAAATTTTCTCTGATGGTCCACTTTCATTTACAAAATATTGACAGTTTAACTGTGTCTAACTTTGCTCTATGTATCAACATCACCAGCGTCACACGCACTGTCCCAAAGCACATAAGAAAATGTAAAGTATTATTCTTTGACAGGTCTCTAATGATTTTGACAGGAATAATTTTGGATGCTTGGGTTTTTTTATCAAATGATCTCTGCATGGAAATGTGGCTGTGAACGGACAAAATATTAACAACTGTGGAACAATTGCCTGAGAAGAAATTCCTTTAGTGGAAAAAGTTAGCCAAAACGCTTTTACAAGTGTTTTTAAAAGCAGAGAATCACAGAATATCAGGGATTGGAAGGGAGCTTGAAAGATCATCTAATCCAATCCCCCCATTGAAAAATGTTGAAAGTGGAAGTCGTTGGGAAGTGGACTTTGAGTCTCACTGTAATTTGTGTAGGGATGCTAGAAATCCTAGGTCTCTGTATCAAAGCAGTCAAGGAGCTGTTTCAGTTGCCACAGCTGAACAAAGCCAGTCTGGATGCAGACAACAGAATCAACGTCAAGCCCACAGTTTAGTGAAAAAGCCATTTGGACCAGGCAAGGTGCTGGTTGCACTTGAGTGAGCCAATCCTAAAAGCAGAAGGGTGAATGGAGTGGGAGGCATGGAGAGGAGTTGGCATGGCCTGGAGCAAACAGGGCAGGAGGCAGTAAGGAGAGGGAGAAGCAAAATGAGCTGGGGTAAGCGGTTTCTGCCTCCAACATGGCAGCTCTGCTTGCCAGTGCCCTGAGCCAGGGTGACGAGGGGCCTTGGCTCATGCTCGTTCTTGGCATCTCCATCCAGCACCCTGCCCCATTGCACAGTACAGGCTTGCCCTCAGGGTAAAGTTGTGGTGAGGATTAAGTCAAAACCTCAACCGACTTGAAGGCAGCTGGAATCATGATAACTTTCCACACCTTGCACATGATGGCAGAAATTACCATAAATACAGATTAATCTAACAATACCTGCCTATGCAAGTGTTTCAGGGGCTTATTTAATTGGTAGGGGAGGGCTATGGTGACTCTTGTATAGCAGGGACAGTTTAGGCAGTGTGGTCTGTCCATAGTCTAGTTTATAATCTGTTTGTAGCCCTGCTTTGTGCTTGAAGTTCTAGGAAAGAGCAAAAATAGATGGTGAATTTTCTCTACAGTACTATGCTGTACTCCTAGCTAGCTATTGTACACATATTGTTCTACGTCCCACCAAGCTCACTAGGAAAAAGTCAGTTACTTTTACTGGGCAGTGTCAGGTATATGGATATAAGTGATGCAGGATGAAGCCTTGTAGTCTGTAGATGGGCTATAGTTGGCTGGAGGCAGGAGAAATTGTGTCCTGGTCCAAATCGAGTTTGCAGCTTTGTATGAATTCAGGATTTTTCTTTTAGATCTGAGAGACCTCTTCACTTAATGAGTTGTTGCTCTTCAAAGTTGGAAGCTGACTTCCTGGGCAGCATGATGAACATCAGAACTTGTGGGTCTTTGTCTTGGTTTAGAGGCTGCACACACCAAAGAGAAAAAGGATCTAGTATTTTCTGTGAAGGGTGGGGCAGCAGAGCATTTCAGACATCTGGTTTAACACTTCTGGTTTCAGAAGCCTGAGTCTGAGCTCCATGCTTTTCTTTGCACCAAGGGCTCAGCTGTATGTGGGTGACTCAGGCTTGGTGATGAAAGTTAGATGTGCACGTTGGTCACATTATTCCCTCATGTGATTTTGTTTTTGGTAAGTTCGGGTGCCTTTTAACTCTGCTACTCCAAGTCTGGGTGGATTTTTGGCATTACGTTTTCCCACAATGAAGAAGATGTGAAGTCCCGCTTGGCTTCCTGTTCTTGGTCCAACATTGAACCATGAGGCCCACAGGGTGGTGGGGAGAGCAAGCAGCAGTGAAACATGTGGGACTGGGTCATCTTCTGCTTGTGATGTTTTACTAGATATTGTACTGCCTGAAAAGTCATGCCTTCCCCGAGGGGCGGGCAGGCTGTGGCCAGGGACGCGATGATTGGACTGTCCTCCTCGTCTGGAGGAGCTTAGGGGTCTGTGCTTGCCATGGGATTGATTTTTCACTCTGGATGCACAGGCGAAGCTGGGAGTGTGCCTGGCTGCGTGTCAGGCTTGCATATTGCATGGGCGCCTTTGAGTCACGGCGTCGGAGGAGGCATATGGCTGGATGCTGAAACAAAGTGCTCCTGCAGCTGGAGGGCTTCAGCGTGGCGATTTCCCCAGGTTGACTTTTCTCCATCACCTTGCATATGGCATCGGTGAACCCCAAGCATGGGTAGTTGCTTGCTGGGGGGATGGGGGGTGGGCGGGGGGCCG
>VZTM01036471.1:77414-99451 GCA_013400555.1 Jacana jacana
GCGGCGGCGGCGGCGGGGCGCGGCGTGCTGAAGGCGGCCGCCCCGACCAGGTAAGACGCGCCGGGCTCCCCCCATCTCCAGCCTGTGGGTCGGCTGTCTCCTAGCCCTTTGCCCACAGAAAGGCACTTCCCCCCGACCCCAATACCCCCAAAAGCCAACCTCCCCAGAATACCCTCTGAAAGCAAATTCACCCTCCCGCCAGTTACCCTAATAAATTCTTTTGCCCCCAAAGCCAGCCCTTCTCACTGACCCTCTGCCTTCCTATTTATAAGCATAGCGTGCTACAGCAGAGTGGTTTTATGAGCAGAGTGATTTCAGTTACAGGCTGAGCATTGGCAGCCTCGGGCAGGTAACTGCTGTCTCTGCCCTGTGCTTTGTGCCCAGGATGTGTGGGGCAAGGGTGTTTCGCCATTTCTGTGTGTGCCTGTTGCAGTTTGGGGTTTGGTGATGGGAACTGTGGGAAGCTCTGCCTGCACCCACTGGTATCTCTGCATGGCAGGGCCAGACAGCCGGTGTGTGGCCAGTGTGGCATGGGGCATTGCAGGATGTCAAGGTGACATTGTTTCTTTAGATGTGTGGGATTATGTGGTTGGTGGAACCCATTTTTAATGTACCTCTTCCAGGATGGTGAGGGAATAGTTAGTATGCTGTCTGCAGTGATACTAATTTGCTATGAGTAAGTGAGGATATTAATTACCTTTTCCTATAGGTGCTCATACAGATACCATACCGGAGATCACCTGCATTGCTATCTAAAAACCAGGTAGACCTGGGTTCAGCAATGCTTCTAGCTTGCACTAAGTGAAGTGAAGCAGCATTCCTGGAGAAATAAATATATAAGTCAATGCAACTGTCTGCTGGATCAGAAACCATGTTTTTCAAGTGCTACGCAAACCTAAAGTGCTGTAGTGTGAAACAATTGTTTAACATAAGCGAGGAGGAAACTTCTTTAAGCTGTGTAGTCACCTCCTCACTTCATCCAGCTGCAGCAGTATCTTTGTTGTCAAAATATTCCTTCCCTCTCTTTGCACTGATGCACAAGATAATAGTATCAGCAATGTCTGTAGAGCAGAGAGCAGCCGCTGCCTTGGATGTGTCCCCAGCTGCCACCTTTCCTCCTTGGCAGCAAGTTTCCAAAGAGCCGTGAGTGGGGAGGGAAGGAAATCTGGCTCAAGTCATGTTTTGTGGCGGCTTCCCCTCTGTGCGTGGTAAGTTTGCGTGCCAAAAGTGGAGAAGGGCTGTTGTCTGCCGGGCAGCTCATGGTGAGATGGTAGGTGGCCCTGAGAGTATGCTCACCCTTGCCTGGTGAGGTGAGTGGTGGCCGAGTTGGGCCAAAAAGATGTGGGGCAGCAAGGGAGTCTAGTTCAGTGCCAGTGTTTGCTTCGTGTCACTATTCATCAAGGTAGGGATGGCAGCTCCCTGATTCAAGGGAAAAAATGCAGGCCTTAGTCCTGCCCGCAGCTGGTTTTGGTCTGAAGCAGACAATGTGAACCCAAGGAATGATTTAGTCAGGGCGCTACGCAAATGTAACCGAAAGGTGGATTTACTGCTGTAATCTTTTCGTGGTACTTAATTTAATTTCCCTGTGCTTTATTGTAGCACTGATTCATCAGGTGAGTGGGAGGGAGGCTTGCACAGTACAGGTGGTTCAGTTTCCATTAGGTATTTAGCACGGTGCTTTCTCGGGGGGAAAAATGGCTTTGTGTCCGACACAGCACTGCAGTTTGGAATCTGAGCTATCTCTAGGGAAAGGCCTTTCCCATAATCTGTAATGTGCAGCGTTTGAAGTCAGTGCATTGTGTTCAGAGCAAAACTCGGACTCAAATAATTCATGTTATGTTCCTAGATCATGAAAATTTTAGTTAAGCTGATCTGAATTGGGTTAGACTCGCTTCATGTCCAAGGGAACTGTTATCTGCTGGAGGTAATCATAAAATTGTCAGTGTTGCTAGTGGCAAAAATCTTTTAGAGCTGGATCAGGAGCTTAAGAGGCAGAAAATGAGACTGCCCTGAAGTGTGTCAGCAGGGTTCTGCTGCTTCTGAGCCACAGAGCAGAGACCTCCTTCTGCAACTGCATAGATTAGTGCTATTTGATCTCCTGTTTATTTGGGGAGGAAAGCTGCATTTAGTGTTTCTTCTCCTGACCTCCCTGCCTTTGGAGCATTAATAGCACAGTGTTTTCTCAGCCAGAAATGCTGCTCCTCACGCCTCCACTCTTCAGCATGAGACATCTCTGGCAGCACATTGTAGGTGTTTGTGCATGCCTGCTGTCGTTACTAAGGTAAAGGAAACACAAGAGGCAGATCAGGGAATGGAAACAGTCAATCCAAATGCCAGATGCATCTGGGTTTGGGCACGAATGGCAGTGACCTGCTATGCCAGCCTGTCTCAGTGTGTGGCTGGCCTTGCGTACTCCTCGTGCAGGCTCCTGACTGTCACTGCTGATGTTTCTGCTCTGGTTTCCAGAGCACCAAGCTTCTGAGACTGAGCAAACTCCTCCCAGGTGCTGCTGTGTGTGGAGCTTGCAGCCCGCCTTGCAGAGCAGTGTGGTTCTGGTGTCTTGAACTGTAACTGTGTCTAAATGACAGCCCTTCCCTGCCACAGTGGCACTTTTTGGCCATGCAGTAAAGGAGGAAGGAGAACCGACCTGGAAAACTTCCTTTTGACAAGCCGCTGCTGAGTCTCTGTGGAGAACTAAGGAGCAGCGTGCATCCTACCCAGACCTTCCCACCTGCTGCTTTATTGCTGCAGAGGATGAGCTGCTCCAGGCTTCATGCCAAATCCCAAGGGGTTCTCCTCATGCCTGTCTATACGCTGCCCTGGTTTTGCCTATTTTACCTTCTTGCTTTCTTCATGTCTCCCCTCATGGTGATGGATTACTCTTCAGGAGCAGTTTTCCTGCCTGCAAAATTTACCCATGTGCTTCAGCTGTGATACTAATTGGACACGGTGCATTTTAGCATACTGTATATTTTATGACAGCCTTCAGTTAGTAGCAGCTCTGAGACTCCTTGTTAAAAATGCTTCTGTCCACTGCTGCTCTGGAGACAGTGGGGGCAAAATTAATCCGTGGATGCTCCCACCCAAGCTTCAGGGAGCTTGGGTGAGATCAGGTGAGCCAGGAAGCAACAAAACCTTCCCAAAATAATGCCTGCTGACCAAGAGTATTTTATCATTGAAGGTTACAAAAGCCAAGACTACAATAATTTCCACATTTTGGGATTATTGGAATACTGTTAAAAGATGTAAGGGTGTCGTGCTCACATCAGGCTCTAGGTACTGTGTATTTACCTGTGTAATACGAGAAGACCAAGGGATTAAAGGGGAATATTCTGTAAAAATGGAAGCAGCTGATGGCAGGTTAGTAAGAGTTACCCTTACATAGTTTCTTCCCATCACAACAGGAGAGTGATGTGAAAAGTGAATTCTTTTCTTTAGGTTAGAATAATCCAGCTGCTTGTGTGTTTGTTGGTTTTTGGTTTTGTTGGTTTTTTTTTTTCCATGCAACCTGAATAAAAAACATGAGCATATCCCTTGTTCTCCAGTCTCAGATAGTTCGTATTGTGTTTGTAGAGCTACAGTTGAAGTTGCACCATTATTTCCTTGACACTCCTTTTGGACTGGGGGTTTATAGATCTCTAAATCAAATTCTAGATTGAAAAGGCTCTTTTTTCCTCTTTGCTTTATAGAGAGCTAGATGTATACCTTGGCTTCCATTTTGAAATGTGTCACTGAGGTCTGAGCTATGGGCCAATATCAATAATCTTATTGTGCTGGCAGACAATAGCTTTTATATTTGTTTTTTAAAACTCTAAACCAAGCTTTGACTTCTTGGGAATCGGCTATAGGGCTGTATGAATGGGTGTTTTGGCAACCTGGTTACTATTTGCGTGATTACAGTATCAGTGTAAAATTAACCAAGTAAAGGCAAAAGGGAAATACTTGTCCTTCATAAACTGGGACATGTGCAGCTATCCTTGGGGGGGGAGGGAAGGGGAAATCAACACTGAGTCTGCCTGCTTCATCCTGACTGATCTGTCAGTCAATCAATCAATGTGAAATTGTATCCCCAAGGAATAATGTAATAGCAATTTTGTGTGTATTCCCAAAATGGGATGCTGCTGCAGTAGAGTCCCGAAGGGTGTGCTGTCTGAATTGATCAGCAGAGGCTAAGATAAAAGCAGACTCGCTGCTTATCTCTGTAAGATGGGGAAGAGGTATTGAGCGACGAAATGTCTAGTACTGTCTTGAGTGGAAAGCTTGAATGTGAACTTGGTCCTTCTGCATCCCAGCCCAGCAAATCAAGCACAAAAGCGGTGTCCTGCTAGCTTTCCTTGGGTTTTCTCACTGCAAAAACATGAGATTGCTCTAAAAGGCACTTTAATTTCCATGCTAATGCAGTTTGTTCCAGGCAACTCTTCATGTGTTGTTGCTCCTTCCCACCTTCAGTGCTGCAGATGAGTTTGGCTTTTGTTACCTGCGTTCTTTGATGCTAGTTAAGAGTGCACAGCCTACGCTAGCATTGCATTTTTCAATTGTTTTGCTCTTTTCTCAGATTATGACAGGGAATTCTCTCCTCACAGCAAACAATTGCCACGTCCCAGTGAGGAGAGGAAGGGAACTCTGCTGCATTGCGTGGTGTGCGTAACTATTACTCACTGTGGGTAATTTTGGCAGAATGAAAAGAACAATTTATTTTTTTTTTAATCTTTTCTTTTTGCCTTTTTTCTTTTTGGTATGACTTTCAGCGTTTTACCACTTTTATGTGGTAGTAGGGGGTGACCGAGGCTTTTTGACAGCATATCAAACATTGCACAGTTCACTCAGCTGCTGGCTCATCTGTAAAATCCCTGGAAGGTGAATGTGAAATTGCCAGTGGAGTTAATGCTGGGCTTGGGGGGGTTATTCTGGTAAGATCCTGGCATGGATGCAAATAGATGAGACTTCCATTTTATAAGATTAATCTTTCTGCTTTTTCTTGCTGTGTTGCTTTCAAAAGAACCTTGCTCAATGCTGCAAGCCTGACAGTTGCTGATACAGTGAATAGGTTTTTTCCCCTTGCTTTACTAAGGCTAAAAATCCGAATTTGCACATCGCCTCATGACCTTTTCTTTCATTGTGGGTTAAAGACAGTTCAGGTCTGAGCAATATTATTTTTTTTCCCGTAAAGTTGTGAATCCTTACTTGGATTATGAAGGTTTTCTGTGAACAGTGAATGCACCATACAAATTACAGCACTAGTGGGCAAGGCAGTAATTGAAGTTACCTTCCATGGAGCTCTCTGTTATTGTCAATCTAAAGCAGGACACAGGTGTGTTAGGCATTAAATAAACAGTCTTTGCATTCTTGAGTTTGGTTTAAAATAGATTTTCTTCTTTCCATTTTAATGTCTGTTAATTTGGCCCAACTTTGTCGTCTGGCCCTGCCTTCCTAACATCCCTCGCTGAAGAGATGTAATTTGATAAGAATGGATATAAATTGATTTAATATTTTTTTTCAATTCAGGTTCAGTGAATGCACACCGGGCCCCATATTTTTTTCACTGATTCACCCAGGCTTTGTTGCTTATAATCACTCTGCTGTTACCACTTGAATTTGTCTCTGGACTCCAGGTCAGGGAGGCACGTTGGTACACCTGGGCGCATTTATTCATACAGCTGTGTGTTGCAGTAGACTTGGGGAGCTCTAGTTGTGGACAGGGCTGGAGGCTGTGTAAACCAAGCCCAGACTGTCAGGCATCTAACCTAATTTTTATTCAAGTTCTGGCTTGTGGAAGCCCTCAGCATAGGTGCTGAAAGCTTTCTTTTCCGAGAGGGTGAGGTGTGCTGAGAAGCTGGGAGGATCCCCTATCCATGAGCGTATCTGAGAAGTGTGGTGTTGGGTCTCCTGTTCCTGAGTGCCCCAAGAAGGTACATGGCCAGGCTGTGTTAATATCAGCTTCCCGTGCCTTTTTCATCTTCTCTAATGTCTGCTGGGATTACGAGTTCTTTGGTGTCAAGGTCTATCCTTTATTGTGAATTCACACAGTGACATGGCCTTGGCTTCTGCTGGGCTGTTCTGTAAAATAAATAAAAACAATCCCATTGTGTAAGCAAGATACTGAATAACTCCTCTAAATTAGCTACAAGAGCCTGTGCAACAGTGCCAGTTTTATTCTCTCTCTGAGCAGGTGCATCCTCATGAGGAAATAAAAGGTAGGCAGGGACCGAGTGAGGGACATTGAGCAACAGCCGATGGTGACTCAGAAGCAATTTAACCACAATAATCCCCACAGTGCTAAAGATTCCTTTTCCCAGAAATGCACAATATGCTCTTCTCTGCTATAAAGTTGTCATCAACCAACATGATTGTGTTAATATAAGCCTTACTGTTATCCACAAGATGCACAGTTAGCAGAGAGCAGTTCTAGTGCCTACTGCTAATTATTGCTAATGTTCTCCCAATTGTTGAACAACAATATAATAAAGATATTTCCTGTTTGATGTTTTATTCCTGGTGGCTGGTGTGCTTGCACTGTGTTAAAAATAATGCTTATGGTATCACTTCAAGTATTACCAAGCCACTGTTTGATTTATTTATGAGAGCATAGAATGACCATTTTCCAAGAGCCTCTCTTGAATACCTCTTGTGGATGCTTTGTCTATTTTAATTTTTTTTTCCATGCTGTGTAGCAGTATAGAAATTAATTGCTTTAAGCAGACTGACCTTCTAGGAAAGATATGAAAAGTTTCCAATTTTGACATCCTTCCATGGTGAATAGGTATGAAATCCATGTCTGCACATTGTCCTAACAAATGAAATTACTTTTGACTGCAATGGGATTGCTCTACACAGGGACTTGTTTGTGTGAGTCAGTGTTTGCCGAACTGGATCTTCCAAGGTCTTAACACTTATCACCATATATTTATTAGGCAGCGTGTAAATGCATGTGGCTTCTTACCCGATTTCCTCCTGGCCTCTTTAGTTTGATCTCCTGTGCTGTGTTTAACAACCTGACCCTCTTGCAGTCTGTGTATCTTCCTGTTGAGTTTTCGGCAGCCCAAGTGCTTTTTATCCTCTATGTGTCTCGGAGAAATCATGTTAACAATATGTTGCTAGCCAGAGAGGGCTTTTGCTGAAAGCACACAAAGGCAATAATTTGCTTTGTTATTTTGTAAAATGCTAATTTTTCCTAGGAAACTTCATTGGGGTGAGTGAAAGGGAACAGAGAATTGGTGCTCAAGTGCTGTCTCTGTAATACGAAAGGAACATTGTGTTATCATTAATGAGATTCTCCTGTTTTCCCTTGGAGATGTGGTATTGAATTCGGAAATAGAATTCGAACAATTTTCAGCTGAGCCTCTCACTTTTCTGCTCACTGAATAGATACAAACCCTTATTGTTTAATAGCTAGATTCACTTTTAACTGGTAGAGTTTCATAGAGGTAAGATAATAGCACTCAAAAAGTAAGACTTTTTTTTCTAGACACTATTTAATTTGCCATAATTATATTAAGTGCTAAATTGAAAGGAGCTTTTCTAGTTAAGATGAGGATAATGAATAGTTGTGCATTATTACCATAGCCACAACGGGGGAAGAAAGGAGAGATTTAAGTTTTCCTCTAGACAGAAAGAAAATCTGCATCAATGTGGTCCTTAATAATTTAGTTTCTCCTCTCTATTGCTGACTCCGAGGCTCTGCTAGAAGAGTTTTCTGCCCTTTGTACCTCAGGGACGCAGCTGTTTTTGAAAGGAAACAGCAGGCACTCCAAGTGAAAATGGCTGTGGAAATAGCGTAAAGAAGCAGATTGCACCTTCAAGCCAAGCCTGGAGCTACGTAAGGAGGGGCACTGCACGGAAAATGCTATTGCAGGAGTTGGCTCTGAAGGCCCTGGATTGTAGCATGGCTCCCTGGAGGCTCTGCTCCCTCCGTGCTTCACCCACGCTATGGAGCAAGGTGTAGTTTGCTGCTGTTTTCTGCTTGCAGCAAGTTGCAACAGCTCAGGTCCCTGAGCTGGTTGGGTGGGTGCGCACCAGCTCCCTGCCCCGTCCGCCAGCTCCTCCTGCCTCTGCTGTTTTCCCCAGGTTGGAGCTGTGGGCAGCTTGTGGGGATGGTTTGAGTGCCTCAGCAAATCACGGGGTGCGCAGAGCTGTGTATCCTATGTGAAATCTCACCAAGTCTGTGTTTTGGCATGTTTGGCGCAAATGAGAATGGCATCTTTATGCTTTTAATGTGGAGCTGCTATAAGCACCCCGCCTCTCCATGTGGATAAATGTGATTTATTTGGGACCTGATTTCACTGGGTCTTCAGAAGTTGAGACTGTAAAGGGCAAACCAAAGCGTATCCCCTCATTTATTCACATCTTTAGTCTGGGGTCCAAGATGCCCCTTCTCTGCAGCATTCCCTCTACCAGCTTCTCCTGCTGTCCTGCTAGGACTGCTGCCAAGCTCCTCCCCAGGGACTTGTCCCATATGAGCTTTTGTCTTCTGGGGATTGGACTCAGTTCATTCTCTTACCTCTCAAGGTCCATCAAGAGTACACGTGGTTGTACTTGACACTTGTGATCTGGACTGGATGTGAACCCTGGGGGAAAGGCAGTGCGTGAATTATTTAGTCTTTTGAGCATTCGAGGCTTTTTGCTTGATTTAATAGAAGGTCTGTGTCAGCCCCACTTAAGCTTCAGAAAGCTGAGTATTTTGAGCACATCTTTGAGTTTATACCCTTGTTCCAAATTCCTTAGACTGTAAAATAGGAGACTTAAACCAATGTAAGCAGTGTCTCCTTCTAGGTGGGTCAGAAATATCCCCCATCAATGTTCTGTTTTCTTCCTGTCCTCCTTCCCTCCCCCAGTAATATGGTACTTCTGGATTCAGACAGGTTGAGGCAACGAAAGAAGGATAATTTTGTGGTTAAGGCATTTGGCTTTTGACGAGATAGTTCCTGCTTTGGCTTTTGAGTGGTAGTTCCTGCTTCCATCATGGGCTTCGTGTAGCTGTGGGGAGATTGCATGCCACCTTTGTGCCTCTGTCTGAACTGGAAAAATAATGAACAGAAATTAAGTGTTGGGGATAGGTTTTTATTTATTTTCCTGTGCTGCTGACCTACAAGACTCTATTTTGAGGGCAGTGAGAGGGTCTTCTGGGGGTTATTTGGCTTTGTCTGCCTGCCCTGTCCCAGCCAGGGTATGCCTGCTTACTCTCTGGATAAAGCTCGTGGGTATATTCAGGCCCATCTTCTTTTTTTTTTTTTACTGCCACTTTTTTGTCATGCTCTTTGCTTTCATTTAACATCAAAATTAAATGGTGAGTTAAGTAGTGTAGCTCTTAATAATGTTTTGAAAATGAACTGAGCTGCATGCATAGACACAGGAAGCCTTGAATTATACTGTAGTATTTTTAATGGGCAGTCCTACTGTGCACTATGCTGTTGGCTCAGTGATTCTAGCTTAGATGAGCTACAGATGAGTCTCCCATACTGTAAATTCTGTACCATTTAGTTTTGAGTACCAGAAAATGAAACAGCATATAAAATAATAAAAAGGTTTATTTTACTGAAGTCAGTAAAACAATTTTTTCTTCAGCCTGTTTGGAAATGGACCTTAGAAGAAATAAGCAGAGAATGAATGTAGTGTTTGGGGGTTAGAAATGTTTAACAAGCAACGCGAGCTGCCTGTCGCAGGCTGTCCTGCTGCTCGCTTACAGCACGGCAAGGCACAGCGCTTGGGCAGCGCCTGGGGAAGGACTGCAGCGCTTGGCATGGTCATCTCGCTTATCTGGTGAAGCAAGTGGGATCAGGTAGGAAGGCTGGAGTTTATCTTTTGGAGAGTTCAGCTTTTCTTTGCATCCTGGATTTTAAAGCCAAAGCTGATAGTCCTATTGCTCTCAATTGACTTTGCATCTGCAAGCCTGGGATTTTGACCTGGGATTCTTACTTGGGCTAGTAACTTTCTTTACAATCTGGCTTTTTTGTAGCTTGATTTTTCCAGCTTTCTGACATCTTTTCCCTCTAAGTAATTGCAGTCTATGATCAGGTGATGCTTTAAGTGTCTTTGATTAGTTAAGTAGTTTGAACACCTTAAATCTCTCACTGCAGTTGATTTAAGACCTGGAGACAGCTTTGTGGTATTTTGTTGGGTCCGTTCCAGTTTCTCATGATGCTGTATTTCAGGTAAAGATAAAGTTTGCATGCAGCTGACACACAGTACTAAGGCTGCAGTTCTGGCTCCTGCTTCTTTTTGTTCCTTCCCCCACCCCTACCCCTCCGACTTGTTTAATCTTCCAGGAATTGAGCAAGTCCTGTTCACCCATGGTAATACACTTGGCATTCAGACTCTGTGGGTTATCTATAAGTCTTTATAAATCAGATCCATTCTGGAAAACTAAGGTATGTGTCTGGACAGGGAGGAGGGGGCGTTTTGGTCTGGTATGTGGCAACACAAGGTTATTTATTATAGATTGTGCTCTCTGCACTTTAATAATGTACTGACATTTTGCCAGTAATAAAAAGGTCAAGGAAAATAGTTACTTCCTTCAAATCATGGCATTTGATTGTTCATATTATTAAACAGAGCATGATTTCCTTGCAGCGACATTTCAGCCATTCGCAGCTTTGTCAAAGGTGAATTACCAGTTGATACATATGTATAGAAGTAAAAGTTATAGCAGCTTTCCCAACCATCCTTTGTATGCCCCTGGCCTCTCTTCCAGTGATTTGTCCTTTCCTGAAGCAGGGTGTAGGGAAAATGCAAGAAAAATATTGTGGCTTGGACACTGAATACAGTAGCGAAAAGAAACAATCAAAAGTTGACACTTGAAAAATGAGGCATTAAGTTGATTTAAAAGGCTGCTAGAACCTTCCTTCTGCTCTCAGGCTTACAAGATCATATATATTCCTAATTTTTAACAATGCTTTTCTATGTTACCAATTAAGAATCCTCTGTTATGTCCAAAATACAGTTATTCAGTGGTATGCATCTTTTTTCTTCCTTTACGTCTAATCTTTCCTAGTGACTTTTGTGTCTGAGATGCCTCAGTTTGAACCTGTGGTACTGTTTTTTTTACAATGCCAAACAGCCCTTACTGATACAGAAATCATACAGTTGGAAGCACGGCTGTGGCTTAAATATAGCAGTAATGATTCGGCAGCAGATGGGCATCGGCAGCCAAGTTGGAGAGATGCCACAACACCGGCCGCGATCCAGAGCTTGGATGGGTGCATGGGAGCTTGAAGGGAAAGGTGCTGGCTCCTTGCATGGGTTACTCTTTGTGGGGGCAGCAGGCAGTTGTGGCAGATTGATGAGTAGAAGTGTTGTGAATAAGGGTAGTTTGTTATTTCACACAAAGAGGCAGCACAGCTGGTATATTTTTGTTAAAGGAAGTGAACAAAAGTGTCGTAAAGGGGAGTGTTGGCTTGATTCTCTTATAACAGGGCATTTGCTACTACCTCTCCTTAAAGTATCTCTGTAGCTATCTAAAAATGCATGCCTAGAAAACTGAATTATGACAATTATATGGCTACAGTGGACAGAGGTATTGTGTGTTGCAGTTCTTACTGCCAAACTACCCTCAAAATGAATTTGGATGTAAATACTTTCAAAAAAGGGAGTGTTGAATGGTCCGTGTGGAGGGAAATAGCATGTGTATTCTCTGGGTATGTGAGTCAGATTTTTTTTAGCATTTTACAGTGTCATTACATGAAAGTCCAGTGGGCAGAAGCTGCCCAAGTATTCACTATTGCTATTAATTGGTGTGGGAAACAAGCCAGATCCAGTTGAAATAGGATTGTTTCAAAAAACGCTATTAGCCAAAAAACTCTTGGGCAACTGAGTGGGTTTTACCTTTTTACAGGGCATTGTATGTGTTGGGACTCTGCATATATTTGTCCTGGCAGTGGCTGCTGCATTATAAAATGCTGAAATGTGTTGGAGCTGCAGTGAGCCACTGACTGTGTAAGGACTGAAGGAGCATTCCCAGCTTCCTGCCATCCCAGGGAATAATGGGGAGTCACATTCATGCCTGCTTTTCTAGCTTTTTATATTTAAATGTTTCTAAAGCTGATCGTGCTTTTGATCATGCAAAATAACACAGGGTATTTCTGTACTTGCTTCCTACCAGACAATCATGTTCTCTTCTTCACCCAGCGAGTGTGTGCCAGGTACCTAAACAGACTTATTAGAAACACAGAATGCTTTGGGTTGGAAAGGACCTTAAAGGTCATTGCGTGCCAACACCCACCCCCTCCCCTGCCCGTTCCTGGAAGTACAAAAATCTTGAGTTTTACCTTAAACATATCTTTTTTGTAGGATGACTTACATCTGGATGCCATTCCTTCCTCTCTAAGATCATTCCTGCTGTAAGAAGGGATGCAGGTTTCCCTTGTGTTGCTCTGTTTGGGTTTGTTTGCTGGTCCTCCTGCTGTCTGGAGTGTCTCTCACAAAACACAGTCATTTCTGCTCCTGAATTCTTTGCTCAGCCAGTGCTATCTTTAGGCAGGCTGAGAGATAAAGGAAACTTTGAATGAGACTGAAATGGTCCCAATGTCAGGAAGGTCCAAGCTGAACAGGAAGGGAGCAGGTGAGCAGGATGTTCTGGGGCAAACACATTGTGTAATGCAGGAGTCTGAGTACACATGTCAGCGATATCTTTCTTACCAGGCTCCCTGATTGATGTTACATTTCTGATTAATCAGATACCAGTGTTATCTCAACCTGAGAATTTCTGTGGCTTATCTCCACCCCAGCTTAAAATTGGACTTAATGAGCAGCTTCTGGAAAGTGTGGGGGGAAAAAAGTACATCATGGCCTGCTACTGTTTTCATTTACAACTGATTTATCAGGCCTTTTATTGATATTTTCACTACCTCTTCATAGATTTTTTGATGGATTGTTCACAAAAAAACCCCATTTATTAGGTTGTGTTTTCTTCATAAATATAATTCAAGGATATGTCTCCCATTTCTAATAAAAAACTAATAATAAATCAGGCAGTTATGCAAATACCAGTCTATCTCAGTGGTCACAGAAGAGAAAGACAGAGCCAGGGAAAGGAAAGCACGGTAACACCACAGCAATTGAAACACTCTCTTGTTTCCATTTAGATATTTTTAGCTAATAGTGATTTTTCATTGGTATGAGTTAATGTGTTGTGTCAGTACTAGAAGCTGCCAGTGTAGATGTCAACTGACATTGAATGCATTCCAGGGACTGCTGGATAAAATGTTAAGGAAACATAAGGAATGCTTCAGCAGCTCTCCTTCTTAGTAGTAATAAAATCTATTAAAAATTGCAGCCCCAGTTAAATCAAAGTTTAATTAGACTTGCAGTAGTCCAGAGCCTTTGCTTTATTTCCACAGTTATCTTCCTGCCGTTTCAGACACTCCACTCAGGTAAGACACATCTGTTATGTTCCTTCCTTTGGTGCTGTCATTCCCAGGAGAGGTGGTCTAAATACCTTCAAAGAAATTGTCTCCAATTTCTCCTTAGCTTGAAGTGTTTGGTTTTTTTTACTCTATATATCCATTTAGGCTCTGATCTAAATCTTGCTGAAATCGTTAGGGGGAGGGGGAATACAAAACAAACAGTGGAAACAATGAGTAAATCAAGTGCATGGGTTATACTCATGGCTTAAATATGTAAAGGCACTATCTTCATACACATTTGGGCTTTCATTGGGGTCTTGTTTTCTGTAAGCTGTGCACGTTTTATGGACTGACAGTGTGATGCAATGGACCTGTAGAATTTCAGGAACCTGACAGGTTTGTAGGTGCAAGCAGGACAGGACCTTCATGTTTATGAATTTTCCAGTATGCAAGACAGCAGCTGCTCTAGAAGTGTAAAGTTATGTGAAATGTGTGTAAAATCAGGGCAGAAAACCTTCCCCTTTCTCCCCCAGGGCATGCAGCGCTCAGGTACCTTCTGCTGAAAAGGTTTTCTTCTATGAAGTTTTATTTGTACACTGGGGAGCCTTGGCTGGGTATTCAGCACTGTCCCTTCTGGGACCAGTGGTACAAAATCTTTTTTTTCCCCAAAAAGAAATAGCACTAGACACACAAAAGGATCCTATCCCTTGCAGGATAAATGAAGGTAGCCCTGAGACTGCTATAATTTATACACTTTCCTTTTTTGATGTTGTTGCTGGGGAAAATAGCAATGTGCCTGCTCACTGTCCAGAGATCTATGGTGGTGAAGCAAATAATCGCAGCTCATGGCAAGCAGAGAAGGTATCAAGGTGTTTGATGGATGAACGTTCCTCACCCAAGCAGAAAGGAGTATTTCTGAGAAGCTGGCAATATGCTGTGTTTGAAATGGCCCGATCACCGTATAGAATTCGCAATCAAGTTGCTCAGCAGAGACTTGAACAGCTGGTGTAGGAGCACAAATCACTATAGATAAATCAGGTTGGCATCTAAGTGAATGTGGGCCCTGCACAGGCCATGTTACTGCTTTGTCTTGTTGAAGTCAGGAAAGATTTCATTGTGGAATGACTAAAATTTTCCCCAGCTCCTTTTCTCTTAGAGTTACCTTGGCTCATCTGAAAGAATATGCTTGGCATGTTGTGCTACTGCTGAGATTTTGTATTGCACTAGTGTTTCAAAGTCCTTATCCTTGATCAGAGCAAAATGCTGCTCAAACAGGTCCCAGAGAGCTGGTGCTGTGGGACAGCAATAAGCTGGATGGAGCAATGGAGTGCTGGAGCATCCATGTGGATGAGCATGGCTGCTGAAGAGCTCTGCAGAAGTGAGAGCAGTTACAGCCAGCTGTGAGGGCAGAGGCAGGCTCCTGTGCTGCAATTACAATGGCTAGTGTTTTAATTGCTGCTGCTTGCTTCAGAGGTGTGTTCAACATTAAGAAGGTATTTTACAATAGCAGCATTTCACTTCTTTCTGTCATCTGCTTTCTTTTTAATTGATCTAGGCTGGGATTTACCAAAAGAGGCTTCCTGGGCTGTGTAAATCCCTTGAAAGGATGTGAGCACTGGGTCCCTAACTCTCCTGGAGGGGATTTCATGTTCCCCCTGAGTAATTGGGCTCCTCTGCGTACCCAGTTGTGTAAGCCCACTGCATCCCATATATAAAATCCAATGTCTACTAGAGCTGATGTGAGGGAAAGCTGCCCCGCCTGCTTTCTGTCACATGAACCAAGGAACATCCCTGGAGACCACATGATTGATGTATGTAAGGCAAGAGGAGGGAGCATGCAGCTGGAGGAAGAGGGGAGAGCCTGTGTTTGCACAGTTAGGTGGGGCATTGAACTGCAGCTCTTTGAAAATTGCTGATGGGAGAGTGGGCAAAACTGCTTGATTTCAGAGCTTCTAGCCATTTTTAATTCTTCTTGCAAATTTAAATGAGACAGAGTCGAATTCAAGTCTGGAGGCACAGATTGTATACAATTAGATGTTCAAAATTAAAGCTCTAGTATGCAGGTATAGTCAAAATAGCTGGGGTGGTGCTTCTTACAAAGTACTCAAGGAGGGCTCATCCCTTTCTTAGGGATAATTGGCAATATTTTCCTGGGTATTTACTATCTTGGAGATTCTGAAGTTGTTAGCACTCGTGAAGCTCAGTTTAAGAATAGAAACTTGAAGGAGAAGGGGTAAGGAGCCTTCTTTACTGTAAAATTTTCTAAATTCTATTTTATGTTCCATGCACACTTCCAAGCTTTTCTCTCTGACTGGAAAAGGTGGGGTTTTTCAGGTTTTACTAACAAACAAACAAACAGTTTTTCAAAGCAGTCTCCTGAGGTCTAAAAGGAAAAAAACCCAAACAACTGTGAAATTGATTATGAAACAGCAAATCGTAGCAGCCCTAGTTAAAATACAATATAGAGCCAACATGTCTTTAGTATCCTCTTTTATGCTCCCCAAACCTTTCAAGTTTATGAATCGTAGCTTTAGAGCCAAGGAAGCCATTTGCTCTGTAGGAGCACAAAATACATTGGTCTTAACTCCAAGATAATACTTTGGATCTGTCGTAGGCCTCTCTGTTGACATGTAAACTGTGTGAATACATGCAGGTAGGAGCATGGATACAGGTTTGTCTGTAGTGGTCAATACCAGCACACTTACTTGTAGTCTGGAAGCAAGGTAGCCGTGTGTGACAGGCAGTCCTGCTGGGCTGCTGCATCCCCTTTCACAGAATCATGGAATTGTCAGAGTTGGAAAGGATCTCTAGAGATCATCTAGCCCAACTCCCCTGCTAAAGCAGGATTGCCTGGAGCACATTTCTCAGGATGGTATCCAGGCGGGGCTTGAAGGTCTCCAGAGAAAGGGGACTCCACTCCCTGGGCAGCCTGTTCCAGTGCTCTGGCACCCTCACCGTAAAGAAGCTTTTCCTCATATTCAAATGGAACTTCCTATGTTCCAGCTTGTGCCCATTACCCCTTGTCCTGTCTCTTTCACAGGAGGCAGGCAGAGTACATAGCAGTGCACAAACCTGCAACTGGTTCTTGGAGCAGCCCATTTGCAGATGGCTTTTAAACGGTGCAGTGCCGTGCCATGCCTCCCTTCACTTAACATAATTGGCAGACTTTATTCAAGGTAACACACTTGCCAATTGATGTGGTGGTAAAGTCACTGTTACACATTAGGTACTCGCTATTGTACATTACATACTCGTTGAAGGAAGAAGAGAAAATAGGTGAGGAAATGCTAGCTTTGAAGAAGAGGAGTGGTTGTGCCAATTATCTTGGATGAGTTGTTCAGTGACAGCTAATCCATGTGAGTGAAAACAAGTCCTCTGTGATGCTGTGCCAAGGTCAGGAATTTGAGCTCTAATTGGAAAGTGAGAGTTACAATCTTGCGGATTAAAGCTCCTTAGAAGCAAACATCTTTATTGCATAAACTGAAGCAGAGCTTTCCCAACTCTGTCATCCATATAATTTTCTCCCACTGATGCCCTCAAAAGGACCATGGCAGAGTAGAGCTAAGACCCCCTCGTATGAAGTGTTCAGCAGCACGGGCGTGTAAACACGCTGGGTTTGTGAAACTTGTCTTAGCGTGGGTGTGCCCATGTGCACATGTGCACACATGGCTGCCAGAGGAGATCAAGCAATGTGTGCTCTTGCTTCTGTGGGAGAGCAACTACTGCAAAAATTCATTAACCTTCGCCATCCGTGATTACAGCAGAGCTGTACTGGTTTATACCACCTGGATCTCCTGCTCAGTATGCTGCTATGTTTTTCCCAGGTGGGAAATGGTCACAATCAGAAAGATGGCTGACTTTATTTTGTCCATGTTTTCCCATTTTGCAAGCGGGATTGAATCAGCATTTAGTATGTTGGAGGTTGAGCTACATTTGCAGTACATTTCTAGTAGCTGGTAATCGGGGATATCTGGTTTATCCATATGAATCGCTCTATTGTGCAGAACAAGGTAATTTTCCTTTCTGCCTTCTGTCTATCTAACCAGACGCAAGCTTGTAGACGTTTTGCTCAATAACTGTGAAATAACTTTCAGTTCACTTCATAATTGGGTTATACATGTTTGTCCATGTCCCCCCTTCTCTCCCCCTCCCCCTTCCCCCCTCTCCATTATTGGCAGATATATTATATAGGCTGGACAGAAATTGACATTTCATTTTAGTCTCTGAAAAATAATACTATAAATTCCATGATGGACCACAGTTTATAGGACGTGTGATCTGTGATGCCAACCAAGGAGATGTCCCTTTATTTCATTAAGTTGGCCTCATTGTGTATGTGATCACACCCATTTTAGTGTGTGCTAGTACTATGTGTTTTAATATCCATAGCAGAGCATAAATGTAGTACTTCCCATATGTAACCTTTTTCTTTAATATGGTCATTTTGTATAAATAGTACTGTTTTCATGCCGAGATTGCTGTGTGTTCACTTGCTTATACAGGTGAGCATCCACTTACATTGGTGTGAGACCTCAGTATATAAAGAGCTATCAGTTTACATTTACCTCTCCTGCAAGTGTGCATATAGAAGGGAATTGATGGCCTTAAAGATTGCTACCTCTGAGCATTAAGGGTTTGTTCGTTGCACAGGACAAGTTGGATAGATTGGTCCTTCAAATATGAAGTGTTGCTGGAGCTCAGCACCATCAGTCCTTCTAGTGCAGTGTGCAAACAGACATTGTGGCCCTGAATTCTTTTTTCAAAACAGGATTGCTGTGTTCCAGGCAGCCCCGTTGGCGGGTGCCTCTTCCAGCCCCAGGGTCACCCGCCTTTTGCAGCGTGGGTGCTTTGGCTGCTGGCTTCTTCTCTCCTTTGCTCTTCCCTGTGCTCTCCAGCACAGCCTGATAAATTAGTCCTTCCAAATTAATTTGTTGTGGGAAATAGCTCCCAGCAGCTTCTTTCCTTGTTGCTGATCCATCCAGGGAAAGTCACTACCACTTGACTCCTTTCTAACCTGTCCGTAAGTATTTTTTATTTCTCTCTGTCTGGGGCTTTTTTTTCTTCCGTGTTGGGGATGATACGCCCTTCTGGCACTGAGGCACTGTGAGCTTAATAAATATGTACTAAATGCCTGGGAAAACCTGAAGAGGCAAAAAGGTGCTGTCAAACAGTAGGATTTTTCAAGTGGAAAAACCCCATTGCTCGCTCTAATTGAAACCAGGCTTTTCCAGAGCGTCTCACTTGCATGGGCATCTGCCAGTGCTGGAGAGCTGTGAGTACAGACACACCCTGTAATTGCATAAATGCAGAATGAACCTAAGAGGGGCAAAGTCTATTGAGGTTATGTTTTGGAAAGTAGGATTGTTGTTAAGGTTTTTGAGGTTTGGGTTTTTTAAAACTGTTTGTGAACAGAAAAGCTGCCATTGCTGTGAAAAAGCAGTGTGAGCATCCCCTGGGAGGGGATGAGCCTGGGTAGTTCTCAGGATGAGTCTTGGGGCTCCCTTTGCTGTTACCGAACGTGAGCCCTCACACTGTGAGAAGCTCCCGTGCTGGGTGGCATGCACCAAAGCCAGATAAGCAGAAAGGCAATGCAGACCAGACAAAGCAGGTTCTTGAACAGATTGAGCGTTATGCTTTTCTAAATCAGAACAGAAATGTCAAATTCCTTTTAAATACCGGGCAGTGCGCAGCTGCATTGAGCTAACGTAGCTGCTGTGGTCTGCGGGGTGGGAGAGCAGGGTCACTCTGTTCCCCCAAACAACCAGAAATATGGTGGTTGTGTTTCTCAAAAGCAATTATCTGCATTTCCCCCCCAGCCGGAGGTGATGGGTCACCCCCTTCTTAGCATGGTGAAGAATGTGTCCACTCAGTGCTGGGGGGAATCCT
Organism: Jacana jacana; assembly: GCA_013400555.1. Lineage (NCBI taxonomy): Eukaryota > Metazoa > Chordata > Aves > Charadriiformes > Jacanidae > Jacana > Jacana jacana. The sequence goes on from VZTM01036471.1 coordinate 96,638, forward strand.
GGAATAGTCCAGAAGTGCCAAGCATGCAAACACAATACCAGCATTGGCAAATTGGCGTGAATAGCTTTGCAGCACTGTAATGTGGGCTGCAAATTGCAAGGCCCCAGATCCATCACTTTGAAATGTCAGGCCTTTGTGACCCAAAATAGGCTTTTGTCTTCATTTTCCATGTGTGATGCATGGAATTCTTTCATTTTTCTTTTTTGCTTTGTGTCATACAGTATAATTGGAAAAGACTTCAGGCAGCTCACACTGAGAAGCTTCCTAGTTGCTGACCAAAGGCGTGCAGGTGCAGTTGAGTTGTGGTTGAGGCAGGAAACCAAGAGGCAGCTCTTGGGACTCCCGATACAGTGCTAGGATGTCCTCCCCTCTGTGCTCACTGCAGTGTTGTGTATGTAAGGTCTAGGAGAGCCACTACTGAGCAGTTATGTATGAAGCCCAGAAACCCAAATTCTCCTTTTTTACTGGCTTGTGTTGTGGCCCAGGCTGTCACATTTGCATTTTCAATGACTGGATTGTGAGAGCGGGCTATTTCCTTCCAGTTTATCTGCAACAGTCAGGCATGTATGGATCCTGTGTGAAAAACATGGTAGGTATGCAGTGTTAGCAAGAGGGAGCCATGATGCCCTTCAAGATCTCAGCTGTGGTGATTTTCTGAGACTTTATTGGGTGAGGTGTGCGGTCCATTTGTAAGTTACAAGTCTCAGAAAGGAAAGAAAAGCCAAGTCTGTTTTTTTCATAGATGTCTGTACCACCAGAATTACAGCACGTACCAGTATGTAGTACATACTTAACGTCTCATTGAGTTTTGAGGTTGAGGGCTGTGCTGTACATGGTGCAGTGGGAGGGGATTTGGGGTGTTGTCAGTAGCATTTTTGTATGGATAAAGATTGTGCTTTGCAGATATGGTCTCTGCTTGTGGAGTAATCTCTACTTCCTGCGCTCTGTTTCATGTTGTGGAGCAGTCCTGCAGTATGCAAACTGGGTTGCCTTCAGATGAAACTAAGTTGTGGTCCAACTTATGATAACCAGAAGAGATAGCCCAGAGTAAAACCTGTCCTGTAACTTGATTCCCCAGTCTGGATTCATCTGCTGTCTTGGTAATTACAGTTCATGGGTTTGGATCTTTGCTCATGGGCTGATGTATTTCACAAACACAGTCTTGGAGAAATCAGCTTGATGTTTAAGTCATTGGCCCATGTGCAGTGTGGGAGCCTAGAGGAGACAAGTTGTCTGAGGGCCTTTCACAGGTGTGGTGGAAGATTAATAGGGTTAAAGTATTGTGCTCCCTAGTTTGGCCCCAGCAGAGTGGGACATATTTTTAATGTGGTCACTGATTTTTAAATTGGGACTGTTTACTTTGAGGAAGAGCAGGCTGAGGGGAGACCTCATGGCTCTCTACAACTACTTGAAAGGACATTGTAGAGAGGTTGGTGCTGGTCTCTTTTCATGGCTAATTACTGATAGGAATGTCTGCAAGTTGCAGCAGGGTAGGTTTAGGCTGAACATTAGGAAAGATTTTTTCACAGAAAGAGTGGTCAGTCAGTGGAATCAGCTGCCCAGGGAGATGGTGGAGTCCCCATCCCTGACTGTGTTTAAGAGTAGATTGGATGTGGTGTTGAGGGATATGGTGTAGGGGAGAACTTGTAGAGTAGGGCTGATGGATGTTTGGATTTGATGATCCCAAGGGTCTCTTCCAACCTAAAAGATTCTATGATTCTATGCTATTGAGTTCTGACCAAGTGAGTTTCATTCTCACAGGTCTTCTGTGTTCCACGGCAATCTGGAGGGCTTGTAACATTTTCAAAACTGGAGTTTTGAAATATTTGTACTTTTTCTTTTAGCTACCACCTAAACTTAGAAGAGACAGTACCCTTGTGCTGAATCAGTGTAATTATCACTAACAAATATCACACAGGAAATATAGGATAACAAAAATTATCTTGGCAGCAGAGTACATGAAGAGCAGACTTCTGTTTGTAAGTTTAATTTCTAAATAGCTTTTTTCCTTTTAGATTTGGAATCTTTCTCTATAAATTAATTTCAGGTAAGAAAGGGTAGGTTAATGAGGGTTTAGTTTTCTGGTGTTGTTCTTATTGCACCATTCTTCTGCTTCCCTGGGCTGGTTTCATGTCCACAGGTTGCTTCTGTGGAAGGAGGCAAATAAACCAAATGCCTCCAGCCTCCACTTTTTTTTTGAAGCTATGAAAATAATTGTTTCTTCCTCCTTTACTGGGAGGCAGAAACCATAGTGTTAGACTTTTGGGGGAAGAGAACCGGCAGTAAGTGTGCAGTCACTCTTTCACTGTCAATGCTAATTAATGCCTCAGCATTTATATTGTGTTTTCTGCTTGGCCTTGGAGAGGGAATTGTTTGCCATGTGAACCATTTGCTCGTATCTTTCTAAAGCCTGGAAATTTTAAACATCCAACCACGCCAGACGTTGAATTAGCTCTGAGCAACACTCTTAAAACCTCTAATGGACTTTGAAAGATAGCAAGAGCTTAGTGGCTCATTGTCCCATCCTATGGCTTTTCTTTGCAGGGACACCCTCTGCAGGTGCTTCTCTCCTTCTGCTCTGAGGCTGTTGCCCTTTTGGCTACACAGAAGCTGCACAGTCATATCTCTAAGACATGGGGAAGGATGTTAACATCCTTCATCTCATGGCACCTGTGGGATAAAGTCCTTTTGGTTGCAGTGAAGTGCACAGGTGTTTGTGGAACAGCTCCAGCTGACCTCAATCCTCAAATCATCTTTCTGTGCTGCAGCATTCTACTGATAAAGTCCTTATTGGCGTGAAATATCATATGGACA